>CM031581.1:12420141-12570379 GCA_018467065.1 Ephestia elutella
ATAAAGCCTAAATATTATTTGTCATCAGCGATAGGTGACCGATAACCTAATCATAATTTCACAAATATGTTTTATATTGCATGCAATGGTTACCGTAAGCCGTAAACCTTGTGCAATGTGCAATAGTTTGAACATTTGGGAAAAAATTTAAAAACAAATATTAAATAGCTGACTTTTTTACACGACTGACCATAAAGGGAGTTATGTTTTACCTCATATGTAAGTTTAAAGCAGTACTTCATACAGAAATAAGATATGGTGGAAAAAATACCTAACTCGTATAGTGGGTATTAAAAGTAGGTTACGGTTACGCCTATGCTTCCACGTGCTTCAATAGAAATTGGATATGGTGAAGATTTTCGATGTACAGGATTGAAATGCGATATTCCTTTGGTTTGGGAAGAGCAAGGTCGTATAAAGACCTGGTCGCGGGTTCAAGTCCTGCTCGCATGGAATTTTTTTCACCATATCTTATTTCTATATGAGAGTACTTTAGTACTAATATTGCATCTGAGATGCTCAAAAACTAAAAAATAAAATATTGATGGCTTCCTACACTTTAATTGATTTTCAACTTCATCGAATATGGGTTAAATCAAATACCTTACTCGTATAGTGGGTATTGGTGTTAGGGTTTACGCATGCTTTAATGCGTTTCAATAGAAATTGGATATGGTGAAGATTTTCGATGTACAGGATTGAAATGCGATAGCTCAGTTGGAAGAGCAAGGTCGTATAAAGACCTGGTCGGGTCGCGGGTTCAAGTCCTGCTCGCATGGAATTTTTTCACCATATCCTTATTTCTATATGAGAGTACTTTAGTACTAATATTGCATCTGAGATGCTCAAAAATCCAAAAATAAATATTGATGGCTTCCTACACTTTAATTGATTTTCAACTTCATCGAATATGGGTTAAATCAAATACCTTACTCGTATAGTGGGTATTGGTGTTAGGTTACGCATGCTCTAATGCGTTTCAATAGAAATTGGATATGGTGGAAGATTTTCGATGTACAGGATTGAAAACGCGATATCTCAGTTGGAAGAGCAAGGTCGTATAAAGATCTGGTCGCGGGTTGGTCGCGGGTTCAAGTCCTGCTCGCATGGAATTTTTTCACCATATCTTATTTCTATATGAGAGTACTTTAGTACTAATATTGCATCTGAGGATGCTCAAAAATCCAAAAATAAATATATATGTAAGTTTATTTATGAGGTATTTTGGTATTTTGAGATTCCTTGCAGATTCTTCCCAGTGACATAGTGTGAGTGCCAGTCTTGTTTTTTTATTTTTTAATTTAGATATAATTTCCTTTATTTATTATTATAATATAATTTCCTTTATTTATTTTCCTTAATTTCCGATATAAGATCCTTTTGGTTTTAATGTGTGTATTTTAATAACATAGTTATAAGTTTTCATTGTTACTAACCAAAATATGGACTCAGTCTGAAATAAATATATTTTATTTTTATTTTTTTTTTTTTTTTTATAATATAATTAGCTTGTGGTGGATCTATGTCAAAATCATCTCAGCAACAAGGAGACCACTGCTGAACATATCCTGATCCAAGGACCTTTACAGTCGTTATAGACTTTCTAAAAGAGTAACTAATATTTTTATTTTTTAAAACTATGAAACATTAACTTTCAAATGAGTACATAGTATGAGTGCATAGATATAGATAGATCAACACTTTATTGCACCATTTACAGAGAAGAAATACATAGAAACAAAGTAACATAAAACATTTTGAAATGAGCGCAAAGGCGGGTTTATCGCAAATGTAATTTCTTCCAGCCAACTTTGGGGTGGAAGGAAAATATACGAAAATGTAGGTGCAGTAAGGCACATTATTAATTATAAAGGGCGAAGAAAGAAATTAAAATAAAATAAACATTGATGATATAAATATACACACTCGTTCAAAACATAACCATGATAAGGAGAATATGCTCGTAATAAAATTAAAGATTCAGATTCAGATAGTGAGACTTTACCTGCTGCATAGTATTGAACGTTATTAAAAAATACTCACAACTTTATCGTAATCGAGCCAAACAAACATACACACATCTTCACACACACACACACACATCTAAACATTCGTACTTATAATAGTGGATGCATTCGGCAAAGTAGGTAGAGGAAAGTAACTAAATATGGGCTACCATTTTGTTTTTGAACCAAACCAAAAATAAAAACTCATTTAAATAATAAACTTTTATTAATGTAATAGTAATCAGTCATATGTTTTTCCATAACAAAGTAATAGTCTTATTGTTTTAATAATAAAACTATTATTTCAAAAACAAACAAATAACGTAATTGCAAAAAAAAGTCACTAAATATGGACCTAGACCTCTCAAAAATATGGGCTATTAATACGCACCCAAGTATTTCTTAGATTAAACAATTTATAAAACTTAATATCTAAGTGGAGATCAAAGAACAATGGTAACTTTAAGTAATTAATAATTTTATTGCATTGCAAAATCACATATCCATGTATCAAATTCTGGCCCAGCACAATCATTATGTGCCCAAAGCTCACATCATCAAGCATCTAACCGAGAGTTCTGTGCAGAATACATACATTCTGCGTCTGCAGAATTAGGTACATCAGCCCAAATGTCATAGGATCAGGATCAGGATCAGTCCGAATCCAAGGGTACATCCTCTCCCCTCATCTTCACTAACATAGCATATATTCAAAATTCATGATTAAGATAAATTTAACCTTGTATTTTTAAAATAACACGAAGCAAATAAGTAAAACATCCAAAAACATGAAATTATACTCATATCCTACTAATAACATAGATAAGCCAATCTTATTAATATTACACCCTTTTTTTATTATTAAAATAACAACATAACAACATATACTTACCTGTACAAAATTTTGCGTGGCAGCAGCCGAGAGTCAACGTCCTACACTAGCGGCAATGGTCGCGTCGAACCGACGAGACACCGACGAGACAGAGTGATAGCGATCATGGGGCGAATGAAAGCGACAGAATATAGTCCCTCGTTGTGCCTTGGGTTATGGGTTGTTACTTATGAGAAATGTTACTAGCCCATGAATAAAACATTAGCCGCAAAGTAGGTAATATCAGTAACATTGTCAATAACACTCATCATACACATTAGTAATGAATTAAATTGATTTCAGCTGCGCAACGCAAATGTAATTAATATGAAAATGTTCCCTTCATTCAATATCAATATCGCTGTTTTCCTGGCCGCCGTGTCATGGCTATTTTTAAAATTATTGCTATTGTAAAAAAGAGTAGGTATTGTTAGCAGTAGCGGATTTAGGGGGGGGGGACAGACTGCTTTACCCCCAGACTGCTTTTTTGTGTACCTACTGTGGAGGGAGATTCCATGACAGTGCATATCAAATTAAGGAATAACAGAAACGTGCCTCCCCCCCAGACAGCACAGACAGGACTAGTGATGTGCCGTTTCCGAAATTTTCAATGAAACAGCGGAAAGTTTTTTGGAAATTTCACGGAAATAACAAGATATTTTCCTATAAATTCTTCCGAGAAATTTCTGAGAATTTTCGGAAATTATCAAGGGAAGAAATGTTCGGGAACAGAACAAAGGATGAATGTCGATTTGTTGCACCCCCCCCCCCCCCAACATTCATAGTCCGCCACTTGTGCCCCCCCCAGAAAAAAATCCTGGATCCGCCGTTGATTGTTAGTATTGTTATACATAATATTTCTTTAAAAAATCTATGGAAATAAAGACTATTAAAGGCTGCTATTACTATATAGCATTGCCCCGTAGCTTCGCTCCCGTTTCCTATTGAGTCATGCTCATACATGTCATGCCTCATGCATTAATGTGACACAAATGTATAAATAAATTGGTACGAACTGTGTGCCATTAACATTAAGTGACGTCTTAATAAAGGTAGCACTAAAAATAAAATAACGAAGTACCTATGAAAAAAAATATGAATTTGCCTTTAAATATTTTCTATAATACAAACTTGAAATCATCTGCTATTAACATGCGCCTCTTTCGCTTCACATTCGCCCTTTGCCGAGGTTAAGGTAAGACTAAAAATAAAAATTTAATGCCTCGACCAGTTCTCGGCGACCGCAGGCCACAACCAACCTACAACTTCGACTCAGTGAGAATAGCTTTTGTCTGCAGCAGAGAGCGCGAGCGACCGACTTGCGAAGTGAAAAACAATAGCTGTTAAAAGTAGCGAATGTTGTTACATATGTTTGTTGTATATTGTACCGATGTTTGATAAATAAATTATTGATTTTTATGGTTGAATCTACATATTACATTACACATACATTACGATTTTTAAAACACAACTTCAAATATCCTTGCGGCTCGCATGACACATAGCCGCGACACCCCATTAGACACGAAGATAACGATCTCCTGTGAAGAACTGTAACGAGAGACAGATATCAGAAGATCTACAAGCATGGAAAGAATCTGTTAAGATCTCAACCATTATCGATTGAACTTCAAAGTACACTATTTTTAAGTAGGTACTTCTTTGTTTGTGGAGAGAAACCATCCACGCGCCACGGTCACGCCACTATCATATTTTAATTTCAGCCAAGTTTTAGCAAAATAAAACAACCATCAACAATGATATCCATACGATCACTATGTGAATGTGTGTTTGATTGTCCTTCTTTCCATCAAAACGGAGCATTTTTTTTTGTGTGGAGATAGTTGGAGGACAGGAGAGTGATGTGGGCTACTTTTGCCGTAGGCGGAGCCGCGGGCGACAGCTAGTAAGAAATAAAATATTAAAAAAAATAATGTCTGTGAACTAGTCGGCGCTCTTCTACAACAGCTTATTGTTACTCCATAACAGGCTACAACTTCGCGCCAGTCTGTTTGGCGTTGCCTTCTTTTACTGAACAATAAAAAAACTGATACACTGTTACATAGATGTGCATCAACTCATAATAAAGATAGACTCCGATAAAGTTTTACGAGCCACTAAGATCATTCTCAAATGGTTTTTATATAGGGCCAATTTAAATGTTAACATTCTTTGTATTTGACATCCTGTTGACAATTATTATTGGTAAACTAGCTCTGCCACATGGCTTCGCTCCCGTGGAAGTTTCAGATAGTCTATGGCCTAAGGTGGCTCCTTTATGAAACATACAACGAAATAATTTTGCAAAACCGTCCTTCCAAAAATTAGCGCGTCTAAGCATACAAACTCTTCTTACACTTCGACTTATCGTGTTGATTCGTTAGTATTAACCATTGTCTAATCTAAATACGTATAAACGTGTAAGGAAAGATAAATTTTGTTCATACTGTCCACTGCCATAGTAGGTAACAAAACAAGGAAAATGTTAAGTTTCATTTATTCTGATGGTTACCTAAGTACCATCAGAATAAATGCATCAGCTTCGTCGTCAGAAAATAAGGTTGTTGTAGGTTCCTCTAAGAAATTATCAGGTTGTCGTAAAAGTCATGTCAGGTGCCACTTGAATAAAATCTGACACCAGAATAATAAAACTCGATAAGAAAGAAAGAGGAATTATTTTGTTAAAAAGTTAAATCAAGCGGTATGGCACGGTCATCATTCACCCCTTTTTGTTTGTATGTAAATGAAAATATGTGGTCCTTTGAACCTAGAACAAACATGTTCAATCCCGAAGTTCGGTATGCTATCTCCAAACACATATACATCGCCAACACTTGTGTCATACCACTTATTTGAATAGGTCACGAATAACTCTTTTCGGTTTGAGAAGTAACCTCTATTTAAATTTGAATCCTTTTGTATTCAAATCTAAACAGCTGAATATCCAAATGTCAAGTGAAATATACCATTGCATTGGTGATATCATCTAGCATTATAGTGATAGGTAAGTTTATCCTCCACTTAAAAGAGAGGTGTTACGTATTTTCTCTCTGTATGTCAGATTAATTTCAGGTTTCGTGAATTTCCTTGTGGATTGGATGCAGTTTTGTGTTTTACTTCAGCATTTTATACTGAAGTCATTCTTGGCTTTGCTTTATTTATTAGGAAGATGCTCTGCTAATGCGCTTATTTAGTATTTCTACGTACTTACTTATTTCCGTCCAACCGCTGTTGTTAAGTATTTATACGTACAACATATTGTTAGGTTTACTATACGTCCTGCCATTTCGCCTTGACCATAGAAGTAGGAAGGCTGCGCGCGCTCCCTACTTTTATGGCCTTGATTAGTATAGATAATTATTAGACTTTCACCTACCTAAAAAACATTTTACACTAGACGTTCCCGTGAACTTCGATCGCTAGAAAGAGAAAACAAGAATAGGATTAATGGCTACATAATCGTCCGTACGTCAGGGAACTGACTAAAAGGTTAAGTTGCACTTACTGAAAAAAGATACCGACAAGCAACTAAGCCATTTCTTTCAGTTATTTTCCACAAATAACTCTAGGCGTACGTGTATTGAGCACAATACGGATATGTACTCAAGTGCAAGCTTATTTGTATTACCACCTTTACTGACTTTGTAAATGATTACTACGATGAATTTGCTGTAATATATGTAAGCCAGTAAGAGCTGCCGTACACTCTCTCGACACTGTATTAGATTGTCCACATTGATGCCTTCTTCTTCTTATTTAAAAGCCTATGATGGTGGAGAATTCACCACATTCTCTCACTTTAGCTTTATATTTTATAACAATTAGAAATACTGACTCCGTAAAACTCTTTTCTTTTTTTGTATAAGAAACTACTTCTTATAAGCAGTTACTTTCCGACATCACATCAGTATTTAGATCGTTAAGATAGTAGATTATAAGTTCGTTAAGCCTTAGATCAGTCCATTTTATAAGTTTTCATGGTTACTCACCTTACAGAAGGCCGTATAAGTATAACCAGTACATTTCTATTCAGTGCCTCTCAGAAAAATACCTCACATGGTATAGCTAGGTGATTTTAATGTCGCGTCGCTCTCGTACAGTTGCGCTATTGTGTTGTGTTGTATTGTGTGCGTTCGATAAACTTTGTTTATAGCTAAATGAGCGATACGCAGGTTGATGACCTCTCACTGAAAGAGAGGTATTATGTATTCAGTAGACTAATTCTATACATATCTTTCTGTCTCTGCCTTTTTATCCTTGCGGTACCCTATTTCTGTTAATCTAATCGTTTCAGATACTTACTTGATTGGAAGTAGTCCCTTTCTGGGATAAGTTCGCCTTCGTACATTTGTGTCATTAGGTACCTATATGACGCTATTTTTTTAAAAATTTACTTTTGTGCAACAAAATGGTCTCTTATTATCACAAATTGTGAGATGATCTAAATTGACCTCCCAAAAACGCTCGTCGTCTAGGTAAACTTCTGTGTATTTGTTGCCTCATTCATCCTTTAGATTACCTTTTTCCCAAGTGGAGTATGGTTTAGGTGTTTCAAATGTCTTATCGCTTGATATAACAGTTTTGTCTCGAATTTCTCTTCCAACACGTAATATTTTAACTCTGACTTAGCTTATGGAAACATAGCACCATAGCACAATAGAAGCAGCCAGAGACCTCATCAAATCGCCTGTATTGTTGTCAAAATCTGTGACTAAACGCTCTACCTAGTGGAATTTAATTAGAGTTACAATCTAGGGCGTATACCATATATCTATAGCAGTCGCAAAACAACAAACACGACACGTTTCTCGCTGCGCAAATTACTCGTAGGTAGGTACTTAAATTACCATAAATTAAAAAAAAAATGTATTTTCCTACTTACAATGTTGTACATAGGTATTTGACATTATGTATAAACTGTCAAATACCTATGTAGGTACAACATTTATTGTTCTTCAATCAACAGTCGTTGATTCTCTTCGTGGGTTCAATGTACTTTTTTAAGAACTATACCTAAGTTTATTAGCCCTGTTATCAAATCGAACGATTTCACTATCAATCAGTCACCTCATGCCATAATGAGATTGTATCTTATCGGTTTATTACTTACCCAATTTTTATGTAGTGTCCAATCTAGTCTTGGCAATAGATTGCTTCTATTACAGTACAGGTATTGACTATGTAATTGGTGGTGTATTAAAGATTAGTCCAGCTAGTCAGTTTTCCTGCCAGTAGGACCTGGATAACTCTAGGTAGAGTTACAGAAACCCAATGGGTGAGAGTCTCACCCATTGGGCGTAAGAGGCCTACCTACACAATTTGTCTGTTATCTCGAACCACTGTCGAACGTAATATGCAGCCATGAATGAGGTTATCTGACTGAGGTTACCTTATCCTGTCCCCGACTTTAACATAATCGAAATCGGGTAGGTACTCATTAAAATTGTCTGACTTCACAGACATTATGTATCTATATCGAGCTCTAGCTAGATGAACTTTTTGTAAGGATTAAAATTTTGAACTGACAAAGTGATAAAATTTAAGTAAATACCGAAAATATTAATTTACAGAATATAGTAGATTTTACAACAAGTGCACAAAACGAATCATTTTTATCCGAGACTTTTAGCAGCCCGAGCCGAAGGCGAGGGCTGATAGTAATGTCGAGGATAAAAATCGTTTTGTGGACGAGTTATAAACTCTGCTTTTCACTTCGATTGCGAGGAAATAAATCAAATTGAAGAAATTAATAAACGCACGAAAAAACAAGAGCTGTTTCCCGCCGCTTTATTTTTTTAATCTTACGACATTGATAGGCTTGGGCTGCAGACCTATACAGCCTACTATTAAATTAATTTTGTTATAATATTTTTCTCAAATTAATTAAATAACCTACCGTACTTGAGTTTAAATTTTAATATCTTTTATGTCTTAAAAACACAAAGGCAAATAAATTAAAAGTAAATATTATAAAATAACAAATTCTATCTATGAACTTTTTATGGTGTTTGGCTGTATGGGTCATTTTCTTTGCCTTAATATAGATACATTTATGAGTAGATACGTTAATGCCCTTGTGCACAAAATTCGATTTTGTGCAGCCTATATCCTGCACAAATAAGCACTTTCAGAGCATGAGAAGTGAAATAGTAGATTTTACAACAAGTGCACAAAACGAATCATTTTTATCCGAGACTTTTAGCAGCCCGAGCCGAAGGCGAGGGCTGATAGTAATGTCGAGGATAAAAATCGTTTTGTGGACGAGTTATAAACTCTGCTTTTCACTTCGATTGCGAGGAAATAAATCAAATTAAAGAAATTAATAAACGCACTAAAATTCAAGAGCTGTTTCCCGCCGCTTTATTTTTTTAATCTTACGACATTGATAGGCTTGGGCTGCACACCATACAGCCTACTATAAAATTAATTTTGTAATAATATTTTTCTTAAATTAATTAAATAACATATGTACCGTACTTGAATTTAAATTTTAATATTTTTTATGTCTTAAAAACACATAAGGCAAATAAATTAAAAGTAAATATTATAAAATGACAAATTCTATCTATGAACTTTTTATCGTGTTTGGCTGTATGGTTCATTATCTGTGCCTTAATATAGATACATTTATGAGTAGATACGTTAATGCCCTTGTGCACAAAATTCGATTTTGTGCAGCCTATATCCTGCACAAATAAGCACTTTCAGAGCATGAGAAGTGAAAAAGTTTTTTTTCTTATGCGCCAGTAATTTATTTTAAAAAAATACGTTATGGAACGCTCGTAGAAGTAAGTAAATCCTACGTGCATCCGTAGTCATATTTACTTATGTTTTTTTCTTCCATGATGAGTACGGTTTGAAAAATGCGTAAGGCTTTGCTTAAAAATTCGTTAAAGTCCTTAGATTGCCTCTACAAAAATCCGCAGATTTTTTTTTAAACTGCCTCCAATTTAGAGTCCTAAATCGGGTCGTGTGTTTCCTTCTTTTGTGGTCCTTTAGTTTTTTAGTGTGTATACGACAACTGCCGCTAGATGGCGGTAGTTGTCAATGCAAATGCATGTCTCAATACTTGAAAAAAAAATCTACACCAGTATAACACATGATAAGAAAAAGATAGAGGCGAGTTGGGAACGAATTTGGGTAGTTTGATGTGCTGTTAACTGTGAGTGAGTACATAATTATTTCGACTTATGTTCTAGCGCTTACACAAACTTTTAAGGTCGTCAAACGTTGCAAACAAACAAATAGGTACCTTGGTTGGTACTCAAAATGTGGATCCTGATTTGCTAATTTTTTTTTAACTAGCCTGTAGGTGTTGTGTTCCACTGCTAGGCAAAGGCCTCCTCCTTTTGCTAAATGCCTTCACATAGGTAAGATATTTAAGATTTTATATCTGATACATAGTGGCGGTATCTTTTTATGTATCTTTAGCACTTATTAAACTAAAAATAAATGTAAACAATACCTACCTACGTATTTTATTTCACCAACTGCAAAATTCGATATGTTTTGCAAAAAAGAACCGAAGCAAAATATTTCCATTTTAACAAATCTATTTCTATACATATAATAAAACAATAAAAATATTTTGTCTGTACATTTAGTATTTTTGACTGAAATGGATAGAGGGACACCTAAAAAGAATATAGAAAGCAAAAATATTTTTTTGGAATTTATTGTCTGTCTGTCTGTCTGTAATTCTGTATGTATGTACGCGTTTCACGCAAAAACTACTGGACGGATTTGAATGAAACTTTTTTTGTTGTATAGCTATTAAGCCTGGGCAACATCTATACATATAATAAAACAGTAAAAATATTTTGTCTGTACATTTAGTATTTTTGACTAAAATGGATAGAGGGACAATTAAAAAGAACAATAGAGGGCATAAAATTTTTTTGGAATTTCTTGTCTGTCTGTCTGTCTGTATGTATGTACGCGTTTCACGCAAAAACTACTGGACGGATTTAAATGAAACATTTTTTACACGACTGACCAAAAAAGGAGTGTTATGTTTTCAAGGTTCATGCATGTATGGAAGTAGGTATGTAGTATGTATGTAAGTTCCTTTATTCCACCATAAGTCCTGAACGGCTTAACAGATTTTGATGTGAAATGTATTTTTAGATTTCTTGCATTCCTCCGAGTGACATAGGCTATATGACGTCATCATAAAAACAAAATGGCGGATTATATATGCGATAAATAGCAGACCAAAAAAATAAAATTTGACCAATCTTATCGAGTGGGGTATCAAATTGAAGGGCTTTAAAAGGCGATTTCAAAAACGTATATAACTTATATGTTTGTATGTACTTTTTGAATAAAATCTTGTCAGTCGTGTTTTTTATTTTTAATAACTGGCTTGTTGTTGTATAGCTATAGCTATTAAGCCTGGGCAACATATAGGCTATAATTGATTTTGAAAACTGAAACACCTGATGAAGAACCATAGCAGAACAGCTAAACTATAAGAAATATGGAAATGGTGCCTTAACAAAAGTCGTTCAACCTGATGAGCATTTTCTGCTGACGTATAAAAATCGAAGATCAGGATCATCTGATAAAGAACTCCAAGAGACCAGCTACACTATTATATATATATGGAAATGGCGCCTTAGCAAAAGTTGTTCAACCTGATGAGCATTTTCTACTGACGTATAAATATTGAAGATCTGGAACATCTGTTCCCGTTCATCAACATATATTCCCGCGGGACACGGGATAACGGCTGAAATTTTGAGTACTGGAGTTTAAGTTACTACAAAGCGAAACACACGCGGGCGAAGCCGCGGGCAACAGCTAGTAAAAAGAATAAAAATTTACATTTCTGTATGTTTAAAATGGTGTTGGAGACAAATGTTGCGTATATCGTGGACTCAGCGACGAACAAACGCCTCCAGCTGAGCTCGGCATCAAGACCCGCCTATCCGAAATAGTCAACAGTAGGATCCTTCGCTACTTTGGCCATGTGACACGCCGCGAGAATGCCATGGAGCGCCTGGTGGTGCAAGGCAGGGTGGATGGAGTCAGGTCTCGGGGGAAATCCCCGATGAGATGGACCGACCATATAAAAGCTCTAATCAACGCATCCCTAAATGAAAACGCCCGCCAAGTATTAGTTCGAGAGAAATGGAGAGCTACAGTGCTGCGTGTCTCCAAACAGCATGCCTGACCACGACTGCGCTGTCAAGATCAAGAGCATACGAGAAAGAAGAAGATGTTTAAAATGTTAATTTTTTTGTCAAATTATATGAATACTAGCTTGTGCCTACGAACGAAGGTTCGTATATTATCTAAGGCTCGCGCGCAAGTTGTATTTCGATGCTCGCGCGTAATTTACTATTGCGGCACAACTGACAAGACTGACAAACCCCCCTCTCATATTTTTAAAATTACCTAGGTTAATTGGAGGATCCTAGCGACTTGGCCCGATGCTCACTCTACCCGCGGGCCGAGTCGCCGAAAATTAGATAAAAACGATACGAAATTGATTTATTTTTCGCAATTTTTTTTATTTAACCGTTTTTTTACAATACTTATTTTCCTTCCAAGAAATGAGGAAATGATTGCGGAAAAACTAATCTCTACACAAAAGAACGTGAAACCGGCACCGTATCAATTAAAACAACAATTCCCCATAATGTTTACGATTTGACGCTTGAAAGAATAAAATCAGCACAGAAGAAGAACTATTGGTACATACTTATACTGAGCAGAACGTCTGTTCACCTTTTCTTTGCACAATATTGTTTCAAAAGCTACAACGATTTTCAGAGTTATCTAATAAGTTAGTAAATAATATGCTCATGTTAGGCCATTTATCGAAGATTTGCAACAATAGGCAAAATTCTATTATTTCATTATTGCCAACAATTATATTGCTAGGTATACAATATCTCAATGCAATGGGCCTAGGAAATCTACTAGATATCTAGTTCATCGGTTCATACTTTTGAGGCTGAATTTTTCGTGGCTATATATATTTTTTGCTGTTGTTGGTCCTGTTGATTCTGTGCATTCCTTAATTAGTGTTTCCACGTCTCACGGTATAATATTATGAGCTGTATGACCGATACCCCGGTCAATGACCCCTCTTATCAGCTCAGTACGCCTGCATACAGACCAATCTCATTTCAGTTTCAGTTGCTTTATGTGAAATCAATTTACACACGAGTTTAAGCCTTAATATTAATTTTATTGACATGACGATGAAAAAAATTCTATGCCACATGGTATATTCCTTCGTAGTTATATAGGGATTATCTTTTATGCTACATAAAAGATAATCCCTATCGAATAATAGAATGCAGTAACATTTTTTGACATAATTTGCTATACGTATTCAAAAGGAGAGACATTATTAAAGTACCTACCTACCGAATAAAAGGAAGTTTTATGTTAGTCATTGTACCTACTACGAGACGAGTACATGTACCTACTCGTCTCGTAGTAGACAGTTCTCTTTCTTTCCTGAAATTTTGAGGAAGCTGATGGTAATTTTGCAAGATTTAAGTATGCTTTTCGCGATTAGGGTTGCCAGGTCGCCAAACCTAATAGCCGGACAGAGCAGCCAGTTTGGCCGGACATTTGGGTAGAAAAGCCGGACACCCTACAATATAGAAGATTTTGTCTCAGTATTAATAGGTACGACAAAAAAATGTAAAAAGCCGGACAACCCTATTCTTATTTATTCCCTATTCCCCCTATTCTTATTATTATTATAACCCTATTCTTATTTCTTATTTATTTTCTTATTTATTCTATAGTATTGAAGAAGTTTGTTGAGATGAGAAGGCTACAAGAACAGAGGTACAAGAGAAGAGGAGCAGTGCAACAATAGGCAAAATAGTAAGGCTATGGAATGTCAAACAGAGAGCAGAACAAAGAGTTTTTAGTTCACCGTTTTATACAAAACATCTGACTAAACTATATAACTAACAATGTTTGACCAAGTGTCGCTTATCAACAGAGCTCGTTGTGCACCTCGATCAAAGGGATCTTTATTGCCCCGTGCCTAACCCTGACTGACAAACCCCCAGCGGATGCAGTTTATCGGTAAAAAAAATTTAGCACAAACAAGGACATACAACAATCATATAAACCACAATATTTTAAAATATGCAGAAAATATAATATAAAACTATAAACATGTGGTTAAAGTGAGATAACATCTCGTTGCCTGCAGAGCCGGCTTTAGCACTACCAGCGCCCTGGGCGAGATTTCTATGGCGCCCCCAAATACTATTCAAACCCATACGAAAAAAGGCAAAGGGTAAAAATATATTATAAAATTTCGTGAATCAGACGACTATCGAGCACATTGAGTGTTTTAAGTTTTTTTTTATATATTTTATTTAAGATTTATAAGAATGAAGTACCTTTGACACAAGTTTTTATTACTTAGCACTGGACTAACGAGAGCTATAAGGTGCAAAAAGAATTATTCGAGAAAGTCAAAAACGAAAAAAGTGCGAAATCGTGAAAAAAAAAACAATTTCTTATCATCCCGGGAAAAAGCACGCGAGCGAGCCGCGGGCAAAAGCTAGCATGTAATAAATAAAGAGGCGCCTGCGGCGGCCCTTTATGACGACCCTTTGAGGCGCCTCTTTGGGACGACCCTTTGAGGCGCCTCTCCTTCTTGCCCCTCACCGACAACAAGGGGGCGCCTGCGGCGCCCCTCACTGGACGCCTGTGCGCCGGGGCGCCTGTGGCGCCCCTCGCCGGACGTCCGGCGCCCTGGGCCGTCGCCCAAACGCGCCCCCCCCCTAAAGCCGCTACTGGTTGCCTGGGTGCTCGACATGCCAAAACGTAGGTGGGTAGAATAGGTGGGTATCATTGTATTAACTGATAGAATAAGTACAGTAAGAGTTACAAAAAAAAATAAATGGTAGGTAATGTAAACCTATCTGATTCAATATTAGGATGAGAGGATTAGATAATCACTACCTAGTACCTAGCACCTTGCTTGCCACTTTTTGACCCATGTTTCTCATTTCATGCTAAACCGCACGAATGAGGGAATTTCCGAGACCCAAATTAAAAAAAAAAGTTCCAGATGACTTCATAGATGGCGCTTAAGCAAAGGCGAGAGAAAATGTTCCATACAAAAAGCAAAAATTCACGGGATTGGCATTTTTTTAAAATAAAGCTTAGTAAAAAAAACATCTAAAAAGTATCAATATTGTGTATTGTGCAACTGTCAAACTGTTAGGTGATTTTTTTTCTGCCTCTGGTTGACAAGAAAACGCGCACTATAAAGGTTCAGCCATTATTACGACTCGGCTTTCATAGCGCTATCTGTTGAGACTTTTTTATAGGTACTGATTTTTTTCTTAATATAGCTGTCAGAAAATCGCTTATTCTTTTGCCCAACTTTTAGTCCCCTTAAAATGAGTCTGTCACTGTCACGGATTGTCATTGTCGTATTTGTCAGTGTCAGTCAAATCAAAACGTCAAAGCTTGTTATATTTTCCGACAAAACAAACTCTGATTCAAGAAATGATTCGAAAACAACCCAGCTTATCAATTTATTCAAGGTCAGATTATTTGTATTTTAATCAGTTGGCTTGGCCCCTTTGCTTGTACGCCCGCAGTTTGTAATTATATTTAATTTAAAATAGAAAACTAGTCATCATGGCCTCTGCAATGTTAAAGTTGATAAAATCAGAAGTAAGTTGTACTGACTTATTTATCATATTATGTTTTCTTGTACAAGTTGTTTTCAGTAAATAAACTAATTTTACTTTATAACCAGAGGTCTTAATGGACCACCAAACAGTCTTGGTTTGGCTTTCCGTTCGCTAAAGAGTTAGGATAGGTACCTACTCAACCGATGAAAACTGGTTTTATTTTCCATCTAACGTACAATTTATATTTTACGCCTTGTTTACTACATATGAAGTTTAGAAAATCAATGAGATCTTATACATCATTCACACAATTTGGTATTAAAAATGGTTGCATTATTCATAGTTTGTTCAGTATTATTGGTTGCGCAGCAGAATATTTGTAACTCCATATTTCATCATGTTTTCATACCATCTTTGTGTATTTATGCATTCCTGCTATCCCAGTCTTAAAAAAGTTAGGTAGATATTAAAAGCTTAACCGTAAATCAGAAAGACGTATAAGAAATAATGATGGATGACGGACAAGTATGACGGATAAGAAAATATACTTAATTTTAAAAATAACTTTAGGGCTCTGTTGGTGCTATTTTTAGAATCAATAGTTTAAAACTTGACTATGATTTTCTTTCTTTTTATGTTTTATTTTTTTTAATTATCAACCCTGAATAAGACTTCTTAAAGGATGCCAAATTTTGTATTAAAAGAAACAGCAAATCAAAAGTACCTATTGTATTTTGTTGAAACAGTAAATTGTCACCAGGCTCAAAAAACATATACTTATTCCATTCTTGTTGTTAGGAGAAATACATACTTATGAAATATACCATGCAATTCTAATGTCTACAACCTGGGTTTTGATTTTATGCACCACATCAGCTTGTCAGTGATTGTGAAACATGAATCTATCAAATTCTACTTATTTGCTATTCTAGGTCTGTCTTGTCAGATCAAAAAGAATAACATGATTCTTGTGCAACCTTAGTTGTATAATATGGAGGATACATCTGAATACATTTTTTAATATACATTATGGTAAGATTAGCTTTCGCTTATGGCTTAATCTGCTTGAATGTAATTTATATTGCGTACCAAAGAACATAAAAAATTTCAGGATTAAAAAAATGAAAATAAATATCAGCCTAATAGTGAACCTGCAATTATGTACCCCCAATCCTTTCATTAATTAATTCAGTGAACACAATCAGGGTCAGCATCGCTTAGTGCAGGGTCCACAGTCAAACTGAACTTTAAAAATGTGCTTTTACATAATAATTGTAATGTAAACTTTTGTAATTGTACTTATTGGTTAATAAAGATATTATTATTATTATATTACTTCACAATCAGACCATTCCTCATTAAAAAAATATTAGAGCATTCAACCTTTAATTGATTAAAATATTTTACAATTCAGCATGTGTTTACTAAACTTTCTTTTTTTTTCTTTAGCCGTTTATGTCCCACTGCTGGGCAAAAGCCTCCCCTAATTCTCACCACTCATCTCTGTTCTTCGTCTTTTCCTTCCAGTTCTAATCGAATCCCTTTAAATAACTTTCTTTTTTAATATAACAATGTTTCTCTACTTCAGTCTCGTTTGCTGCTGCAAAAGAACTACAGTAGTTCGGCACCGGCCACTAAGCTTTATATTGATGGCCAGTATGTAGACTCCAAGACAAGCAACTGGATCGAACTCACAAACCCAGCTACAAACGAAGTTATTGGAAGGTAAGTAACTTATAATATAAATGCGAAAGAGAGTTTGTTTGTTTGTTACCTCTTTACGCTTTATTTACTGAACCAATTTTCTTGAATTTTGCATAAGTACACATAGTTAGAAGTACTGAGAAGGACATAAGGGACCTTTCATCCCGGTAAAAAGCACTGTTCCCGTGGGAAATTCACGCAGGCGAAGCCGCGGGCAAAAGCTGGTAACCCATAAACCTAAATTCACTTTCAATTATTTTTTTATTAGCTTAACATTAGCCTTAACAGTCAGTTTTTTTAAAATATTTTAGTTATTGAGTTCTTTATAACTCAAAGCCATCGTAAACTAGATTATTAATGAGACAAACACCACCAGTTTCAGTGAGAGGTTAAGAAGTCATCAGTTAAAATGCTTTTGTTTAAGTATTGATGTATTATGTAACAATACAACAATTGTCAACATTTTAGCAAAATATAATAAACTTTTAGCAATTGCCAGTCTTACAACTAGGTAAATAGGTATTGTCTCCCCAATCTTCACAGTACTTTTTGTTGAATTTTGTTGAAACGAAATCAAATATTAGTTCAAATCTAAACATTCTAAAGTAAAACATTTATTAACCACAAAAGTAATTTCCTAAACAGTCTATTTTAATTTATATTGTTGTAAAATCATAAAAAGACATTGTAAGATTGTTTACATAATAGGACAATAATTATGGATAAACGGACTTTATATCCTTATTTTACACCTTCCTTTTCTGTAAAAAAATGACTAAAATCAGTTTTATATTTTAAGGTGGCTGAAATGCAAAATTAACACTCATTTTCATCTTTACTATTTGAAAGGATTAGGTTAAAATACACATTTGATGATGGAGGATTTAGGACTGGTATTTCAGTTAATGTACTCGTAGTTTTTATAATGATACTGAAATTAAAGACTTGCAAATACGCAAAAAAATAAATATCTTGAAAACATGTTTATTTTATTTTATCTCGCCTTATCTTTACCACTAGTACAGTTGATATTTTTTTCTCATATGTCATCATATCTTATACATAACATAGTGTAACCTGGTAACCATTATTTTTAGCTAATAAATATTCATTATCACTGAACAAATCTGAATGATTGTGCCTACGATTACTTCTTTATCATTTATCTCTGTTATATTACTGTTTTATCATGTTGGCTTCACATACGCATAGTGGAGATTTAAATAACAAGCCAGTATAATACAGATACTACTATAATATGTTATTAACAATGACATATTATATCAGGGACATTTTACAATTTTTCTTGATTTACAGTTTTTGAAAAACTAAACTCCAGTACTCAAAATTTTTGCCATTTGGTTATCCCGTGTCCTGCGGGAATATATTAGGTACTCGTAGCAGAGTCGCCGTGTTAAAATGAATTAAAAGTGATATTTCATTCAATTAACGATCTTCGTCAGCTCATTATCTACAATTTCCCGTGTACCACTACTCCCAAACCAAGTTCCTCTTTGTCCTATCCATGTCCTGTCTATTTATACGTCAGTAGAAAATGCTCATCAGGTTTAATGACTTTTACTAAGGTCCCATTTCCATTTATTTTATAGAGTAACTGGTATCTTGGAGTTTTTCATCAGATGTTCCATAATCTTCAATTTTTATACGTCAGCAGAAAATGCTCATCACGTTGAACGACTTTTGCTAAGGCGCCATTTCCATATATGTAATAGTGTAGCTGGTGCCTTGGAATTCTTTATCAGATGATCCTGTTCTTCGATTTTTATACGTCATTAGAAAATGTTGGTCAGATTGATAAATTTTTGCAAAGGGACCATTTCCATATTTCTTATAGTTTAGCTGTTCTGTTAAGGTTCTTCATCAGGTGTTCCAGTTTTCAATATAAATTATAGCCTATAGGTTGCCCAGGCTTAATAGCTATACAACAAAAAAGTTTCATTCAAATCCGTCCAGTAGTTTTTGCGTGAAACGCGTACATACATACAGACAGACAAGAAATTCCAAAAAATTTTTTTTCTTTCTATTATTTCTTTTTAAGTGTCCCTCTATCCATTTCAGTCAAAAATACTAAATTTACAGACAAAATATTTTTACTGTTTTATTATATGTATAGACTAGCGCCACTTCCTGGCTTCGCTCGGGAGGTACATATTTAAATAGTAGCCTATGTCACTCAGGTATAATGTAGCTTACTATTGGTGAAAGAATTTTTGAAATTTAGTTAAATTTATGAAGACATGTAGTTGACTTATTGATACCACTATTGATGTTTATTATAAAGATATGTTCCAACTATTAAAGGGTACCAGAAGCGACCCCACAAGAACTGAATACTGCGTTGGAAGCGGCGAAGAAGGCGTACAAATCATGGAGCCAAAGCACAGTGCTGACTCGCCAACAGTTGATGTTCAAGTAAGTCTATCGGATCTAGTAAAGCTTCCGTCAGTTGCTATATACAACACGTTATGTCATTTATGGGGCTATGTTTATAGTCTAGTCAAAAGGAGAGGAAAGTAAGTACATACCTTGTTGTTAACAACATGACAGAAAAATTGTTGTACTACAACATTTTTTTATTTGATGTTAGAAAGAATGACTTCGTAATATAAGCATTTCCATCGAGAGTGCGAAAGAGAACAGAGATTTAGCCTATGGATCGGTAATTCCTTTGCAATCAGCCAATCTTCCTCTCATGCTGGTAAACAGAACAGTCTTATTCATGTTTCCACTCATCTCATCATAAGGGTTCTGTTTTTGCCTTTTGAGGTACGGAACCCTAAGAACAGATTGGCTTTCATCTGTCATCTCATTCTGTCCCCTTCTATTTCAGATTCGCACGTTTGTTGCGAGAGAACCAATCAAAACTGGCCGCAAAGATCACAGAAGAACAAGGCAAGACGATAGCCGACGCGGAGGGCGATGTACTCAGGGGCATACGTAAGTGCAGTTGACATTTCACCTCATGAATAGTGAATTATATTTTATTTTAATATATTCTAGCATTGAATGAAAGTTGTATTACTTATGAAGCATTTAGCCAAGGTTAGATATAGTAATTCATGGTGAATTATTTGATATACTGTTGAGGTTTTTATTTTTTACTTTTGTAAAATGTTTGTCCATCAGAGAGCCCACTATTCAGCTAAGCGTGGCCTTCGAGTCTCACGACTCTTGGGTCTGTCTACCCCGTAAGCGATAGACACGTGATCCTATATGTATGTATTGTACATAAAGAAATGAATACCATATACCCTATTTCTCCAGCCAATCAACTGTAGTAGTTGTAATAATCAAAGCTTTAAATTTTTATGGTGGGGTCACAGCTCGAAAATCACTTGTCTGTGTGGTGCCTCTTCCTAGCCTGGCGCACATATTATTTTGCCCTGCGTTTCCTACCACCTGCACAATGAAATACCTGTATGACGCCACAGATACTGTTTCGTAGTTTGGTCATCGCAAATTTGTTGATTTCTGAAGAAGATTTTTAATTTTCTCTTACAGAATCAGTGGAACACTGTTGCAGCATCACCAGCCTGCAGTTGGGTGACAGCATCCAGAACATCGCCAAGGATATGGACACACACTGCTACAAAGTGCCTTTAGGTGTAGTCGGTGGTAAGTGCAATGACATACATCAGTTACAGTTCTAATCCTTACTAATATTATAAATGCACTAGTGAGTTTGTTTGTTACCTATTCACGCTTTTTCTACTGAACAACAATCTTCACATAGTTAGAAGTACTAAGTAGGATATAGGGGGTACCTTTCATCCCGGGAAAAAGCACTGTTCCCGTGGGAAATTCACGCGGGCAGAGCCGCGGGCAAAAGCTAGTTATTTATACATACTTAGATGTTTCAGTAAAAAAAACCCGGCCAAGTGCGAGTCAAACTCGCGCATCGAGGGTTCCGTCCACGCGAAGCATCTCACATTATAGCTCAACTAAAAGACCAACTAGTTTCAAAAATAAACTTAAATTTGCAGTTCGATCCCTAAGATTCATACTGAATCCAGCGCAAAATTAAGTTTGTAACACTTTTTTAGACTTCCAACAATATATTTACAACTTTCAGATTTATTCCTGTATTGTATGTGTAAGTACTGTTAGACCTTGTTTTTTGCCAAATTTCATAATTTTAGGTCAACGGGAAGTACCCCATAGGTTTTGATTGTTGCCTGAAATAGCAAAATATGCGAAAATTCGCAACATTTACGGTAATATCTTTTGATCGCGTTGACGTATAATTTTGATAATTTTTTTGCTGAAATAGACCGTGGATTCGAGTATTCAATATTAATGTTAACCTTTAAGCGTTCCTATGAAAAAAAAGTTTGACAGACAGACGGACAACAAAGTGATCTTATAAGGGTTCCGTTTTTGCCTTTTGAGGTACGGAACCCTAAAACAAATTATAATAATTTCGAAATCCCTTATTTTGTAATTTCCAGGAGTGGCAGCCTTCAACTTCCCGGTGATGATCCCCCTGTGGATGTTCCCGCCGGCCATCGTGACCGGCAACACCTGCGTCATCAAGCCTTCGGAGCAGGACCCCGGCGCCACCCTCATGATGATGGAGCTGCTGCAGGAGGCTGGAGCCCCCAATGGCATTGTCAATGTTAGTGCTCATATCTCTTGATCCTTCAACTGTATTGTGATGATGGTGACCGGCAACACCTGCATCATCAAGCCTTCGGAGCAGGACCCCGGCGCCACCCTCATGATGATGGAGCTGCTGCAGGAGGCTGGAGCCCCCAATGGCATTGTCAATGTTAGTGCTCATATCTCTTGATCCTTCAACTGTATTGTGATGATGGTGACCGGCAACACCTGCATCATCAAGCCTTCGGAGCAGGACCCCGGCGCCACCCTCATGATGATGGAGCTGCTGCAGGAGGCTGGAGCCCCCAATGGCATTGTCAATGTTAGTGCTCATATCTCTTGATCCTTCAACTGTATTGTGATGATGGTGACCGGCAACACCTGCATCATCAAGCCTTCGGAGCAGGACCCCGGCGCCACCCTCATGATGATGGAGCTGCTGCAGGAGGCTGGAGCCCCCAATGGCATTGTCAATGTTAGTGCTCATATCTCTTGATCCTTCAACTGTATTGTGATGATGGTGACCGGCAACACCTGCATCATCAAGCCTTCGGAGCAGGACCCCGGCGCCACCCTCATGATGATGGAGCTGCTGCAGGAGGCTGGAGCCCCCAATGGCATTGTCAATGTTAGTGCTCATATCTCTTGATCCTTCAACTGTATTGTGATGATGGTGACCGGCAACACCTGCATCATCAAGCCTTCGGAGCAGGACCCCGGCGCCACCCTCATGATGATGGAGCTGCTGCAGGAGGCTGGAGCCCCCAATGGCATTGTCAATGTTAGTGCTCATATCTCTTGATCCTTCAACTGTATTGTGATGATGGTGACCGGCAACACCTGCATCATCAAGCCTTCGGAGCAGGACCCCGGCGCCACCCTCATGATGATGGAGCTGCTGCAGGAGGCTGGAGCCCCCAATGGCATTGTCAATGTTAGTGCTCATATCTCTTGATCCTTCAACTGTATTGTGATGATGGTGACCGGCAACACCTGCATCATCATGATGATGGAGCTGCTGCAGGAGGCTGGAGCCCCCAATGGCATTGTCAATGTTAGTGCTCATATCTCTTGATCCTTCAACTGTATTGTGATGATGGTGACCGGCAACACCTGCATCATCATGATGATGGAGCTGCTGCAGGAGGCTGGAGCCCCCAATGGCATTGTCAATGTTAGTGCTCATATCTCTTGATCCTTCAACTGTATTGTGATGATGGTGACCGGCAACACCTGCATCATCATGATGATGGAGCTGCTGCAGGAGGCTGGAGCCCCCAATGGCATTGTCAATGTTAGTGCTCATATCTCTTGATCCTTCAACTGTATTGTGATGATGGTGACCGTCAACACCTGCATCATCAAGCCTTCGGAGCAGGACCCCGGCGCCACCCTCATGATGATGGAGCTGCTGCAGGAGGCTGGAGCCCCCAATGGCATTGTCAATGTTAGTGCTCATATCTCTTGATCCTTCAACTGTATTGTGATGATGGTGACCGGCAACACCTGCATCATCAAGCCTTCGGAGCAGGACCCCGGCGCCACCCTCATGATGATGGAGCTGCTGCAGGAGGCTGGAGCCCCCAATGGCATTGTCAATGTTAGTGCTCATATCTCTTGATCCTTCAACTGTATTGTGATGATGGTGACCGGCAACACCTGCGTCATCAAGCCTTCGGAGCAGGACCCCGGCGCCACCCTCATGATGATGGAGCTGCTGCAGGAGGCTGGAGCCCCCAATGGCATTGTCAATGTTAGTGCTCATATCTCTTGATCCTTCAACTGTATTGTGATGATGGTGACCGGCAACACCTGCATCATCAAGCCTTCGGAGCAGGACCCCGGCGCCACCCTCATGATGATGGAGCTGCTGCAGGAGGCTGGAGCCCCCAATGGCATTGTCAATGTTAGTGCTCATATCTCTTGATCCTTCAACTGTATTGTGATGATGGTGACCGGCAACACCTGCATCATCATGATGATGGAGCTGCTGCAGGAGGCTGGAGCCCCCAATGGCATTGTCAATGTTAGTGCTCATATCTCTTGATCCTTCAACTGTATTGTGATGATGGTGACCGGCAACACCTGCATCATCAAGCCTTCGGAGCAGGACCCCGGCGCCACCCTCATGATGATGGAGCTGCTGCAGGAGGCTGGAGCCCCCAATGGCATTGTCAATGTTAGTGCTCATATCTCTTGATCCTTCAACTGTATTGTGATGATGGTTACCGGCAACACCTGCATCATCATGATGATGGAGCTGCTGCAGGAGGCTGGAGCCCCCAATGGCATTGTCAATGTTAGTGCTCATATCTCTTGATCCTTCAACTGTATTGTGATGATGGTGACCGGCAACACCTGCATCATCAAGCCTTCGGAGCAGGACCCCGGCGCCACCCTCATGATGATGGAGCTGCTGCAGGAGGCTGGAGCCCCCAATGGCATTGTCAATGTTAGTGCTCATATCTTTTGATCCTTCAACTGTATTGTGATGATGGTGACCGGCAACACCTGCATCATCAAGCCTTCGGAGCAGGACCCCGGCGCCACCCTCATGATGATGGAGCTGCTGCAGGAGGCTGGAGCCCCCACCCAATGGCATTGTCAATGTTAGTGCTCATATCTCTTGATCCTTCAACTGTATTGTGATGATGGTGACCGGCAACACCTGCATCATCAAGCCTTCGGAGCAGGACCCCGGCGCCACCCTCATGATGATGGAGCTGCTGCAGGAGGCTGGAGCCCCCAATGGCATTGTCAATGTTAGTGCTCATATCTCTTGATCCTTCAACTGTATTGTGATGATGGTGACCGGCAACACCTGCATCATCAAGCCTTCGGAGCAGGACCCCGGCGCCACCCTCATGATGATGGAGCTGCTGCAGGAGGCTGGAGCCCCCAATGGCATTGTCAATGTTAGTGCTCATATCTCTTGATCCTTCAACTGTATTGTGATGATGGTGACCGGCAACACCTGCATCATCAAGCCTTCGGAGCAGGACCCCGGCGCCACCCTCATGATGATGGAGCTGCTGCAGGAGGCTGGAGCCCCCAATGGCATTGTCAATGTTAGTGCTCATATCTCTTGATCCTTCAACTGTATTGTGATGATGGTGACCGGCAACACCTGCATCATCATGATGATGGAGCTGCTGCAGGAGGCTGGAGCCCCCAATGGCATTGTCAATGTTAGTGCTCATATCTCTTGATCCTTCAACTGTATTGTGATGATGGTGACCGGCAACACCTGCATCATCATGATGATGGAGCTGCTGCAGGAGGCTGGAGCCCCCAATGGCATTGTCAATGTTAGTGCTCATATCTCTTGATCCTTCAACTGTATTGTGATGATGGTGACCGGCAACACCTGCATCATCATGATGATGGAGCTGCTGCAGGAGGCTGGAGCCCCCAATGGCATTGTCAATGTTAGTGCTCATATCTCTTGATCCTTCAACTGTATTGTGATGATGGTGACCGGCAACACCTGCATCATCATGATGATGGAGCTGCTGCAGGAGGCTGGAGCCCCCAATGGCATTGTCAATGTTAGTGCTCATATCTCTTGATCCTTCAACTGTATTGTGATGATGGTGACCGGCAACACCTGCATCATCATGATGATGGAGCTGCTGCAGGAGGCTGGAGCCCCCAATGGCATTGTCAATGTTAGTGCTCATATCTCTTGATCCTTCAACTGTATTGTGATGATGGTGACCGGCAACACCTGCATCATCATGATGATGGAGCTGCTGCAGGAGGCTGGAGCCCCCAATGGCATTGTCAATGTTAGTGCTCATATCTCTTGATCCTTCAACTGTATTGTGATGATGGTGACCGGCAACACCTGCATCATCATGATGATGGAGCTGCTGCAGGAGGCTGGAGCCCCCAATGGCATTGTCAATGTTTTTTTTTTTTTTTTTTTTAAAGTAAAAATTCGTTTATTTTCTCCAATATAACACTTACATAACTAAAAAGTTATACTAATCATAGCGTACAAAAAAATACTTATATAACTGTATAGTTATATTGGAGACTGGTGCCTGTATAAGGCAGGGCCTGTGTTACAGTGCGCCAGTGCTCTCTCAGCTGAATGAGAAAAGGATTGCGAATTCTTAAAAGTTATAAACTTATTTTGTAATTACAACTAAAAAAAAGTGTATAAATATAATATAAATATGAACGTAGAATATATAGGGGGGGGGGGGGGGAATCATATAATAGGGTGTAGAAGTTGTTCTGTTTCGTCATAGTTTAGGGACAATAAATATCTGATGGTTGTTTTTTTGCAAGAAAATGTTGGAAGGGATAATAAAGCCAATCTTGAGTGGAGTCTATTATATAAGAAAGGACCCGAAAAGCAGAAGAATCTGTGCGAGAATTCAGTAGAAAAAGAGGAGGAGGTGGCTACGAGTCTATTTCTTCTATTAAAGTTAGGGTTTAAAGGAGTGATGATGTGCTGCTGAGTTATGACGTTTAGGATGTGTAGTTGACGAACAATCAAAACCTCGCAAAACTGATACAGTTGTGAAGTGGGAAACAGAAAGGGTTTAAAGGTGCAGACTTTGAGGAGGGCTCTCTGAGCTCTTTCAAGTCTAATTAAGATGGTCTTACTGGCACCTCCCCAGGATGATATACAGTAATTTAGGAGTGACTGAGCCAGTGCAAGGTAGGTCATTTTTACAGTACTTGGGTCAGCCACTTGTCGCAGTATTTTAAATATATATATCAACTTTCTGATCCTACCCGCCATAAGGTTGATGTGGGGTCTGAAATTGAGGTTCTGGTCGATAATAATACCGAGGTATTTGACGTGTTCGGAAGGTTGTAGAGGGAGGCAGGCACAATCAGCAGGAATGTCATTTAATGGGTGAGAGTGTGGGGTAATTGAGAGGTTTGCTAGAATGTTTTTGTTGGAGAGAAGATTGTGGATAGAAAAATTTAGAAGTTGTGTTTTTGGAAGTTAAGAGTTAAAAGATTGCGTTGCAGCCATTTAACCACGGAATCTAATCCAGATTGTGCGTATCGATAAGTATCTTGCCAACTCTTAGCGGAGAACAATAGAGCAGTATCATCTGCGTATGATATTATTTTACAATGAGGGATGGTCATCAAGAGGAGGTCATTAATATAGACCAAGAAGAGAGTAGGGCCTAGGATACTGCCCTGAGGAACTCCGTATTGGATGGGAAGTTCAGAACTGTGCTGGTTATTTATTGAGACACTTTGATATCTATCCTTCAAGTAATTTTCAAAGAGTTTTAGCTGGTTTCCTCTTACACCGATAGCTTCGAGTTTACTTAGGAGGATGGGGATAGAGACAGTGTCAAAAGCCTTTGTGAAATCAAGAAACAACCCAACGCATTTGTCTCCCTTATCAAGACTCCTGACAACAAAATCAGTTAGCTCGTGAACGGCACCGTTGGTAGATCTGTTAGATCGAAAACCATGTTGGTTGGGGGAAAGAATATAATTTGATTCAAGAAATGATTTAAGTCGGGTGTTTATAAGACGTTCTAAAATTTTGGAGAGAGTTGGGAGAATAGAAATAGGGCGGTAATTATTAGGAAGACTTTTATCTCCGTTTTTGTAAATGGGGATAACGATGGCTTTCTTAAAAGCGGAAGGAAAAATGCCGAAAGATAATGATAAATTACAAATGTGGGTAATAAGGGGGGTAAGAATAATTTTATATCTTTTTATAAAGGAAGAAGAAAGTTTATCCCAGCCAGCCGCACAGTCATTCCTTAAAGAGTCTATAATATATCCTACTTCTTCACACGTAGCTTCCAGAAGGACAAGAGAATTTAGAGAAGAGCGGCTTTGTGAAGGCGAGTAAGAAGCAGGTGGTTCGTTAGTCGAAGGGGGGACCTCATAGTTACAAATGCTTTCAGCTAGTGTTTTACCAACATTGGCAAAGTAAGAGTTAACATGATCTAGTGACGCATTGGGTTCGTGCATACAGGTTAACAGCTCATTAGCCTGAGTGTGAGACTTTTGTAAGTTTGTGACATTCTTAATGGCTTTCCATAAGGATTTAGAATTATTGCCTGCTTTTTTAATTAATAATTTTTCGTAGTTTCTTTTAACAGATTTGATAATTTTATTGCAAAAGGCGCGATATCTTAAATAGGTTATACGATAATTTTCGTTGTGAGGGTTTTTTAATTGTTTTTTATATAAATTATTTCTGTTACGGATGCATCTTATTAGCCCAGGAGTTATCCATGGTTTTAGGATTCTGCGGCGGCGAGCGGGGACAGATGTTGAAGAGTGGAGAGAGATAAGGGACTGGAGGGACTGAATCAGAAAGTTAGCTGCAAATTCGGGATCAGTGGAGTTTAGTAGGGGAGAGAAGTCTGTATTTTGAAGAGAAGTAGTTAGGGCTCGATAGTCCACTCGTGTTACTGGAGGAGTTGGTGTAATAGATTTTTTTATGTCTAGTGCTAGTAAAACAGAAAAGTGGTCAGTTATCGTAGTTTGTATGACGAAAGACTGGGCAGGGGAGGGAGATTTTAAGAAGGCGTGATCGAGGCATGTACTTTCCCGGGTGGGTAGCGTATGCGTAGGTAGGAGACCGTGATGCGCTAAGATATTAAGGTAGTCGTCGTTGTCTTCGTCCAGTCGAGTGGGTATGATATCAATGTTAATATCTCCGATAAGAATGATATTTTTAAAACCACGCAGGGAATCAAGGGTGTTATTAAGGGATCTTGTAAAGTTTGTATAGGAACGGAAGGCACTAGGACGGTAGATACCCAATACTGCTGTTTCTGTATTATATTTAATCAGTAAGCTGCTGGCGTCATCAATCGGTGGTTCGGAAATCGTAATGCCTGCTAGTTCGGATTTGTAATAAACAGCAACACCGTCGTTCTGATTTACAGGGTCTGTGGATGTGCAGTGGTTATATCCTTGGAGGCTAGGAAGTAAGAAGTTTTTTTGTGTCCAGCATTCTGTGAACACTATTATGTCTGGTTCTATTTTTAAATTGTTTAAAAATATAAGAAAACTTGGAAAGTTTGCAGATACACTGCGAATATTTTGTGTGAGAATAGTCAGGGACTTGTTATGGGAGGGAAAATGGGTAAGAACTTCATGTGGGTCGCATGAAAAAGAAGTAAATACTGACACATTGTCAATTTGGCTTATTATATCGATGTTTCTATCCATATTTATTGGGTTGTGTGTGTTCAGTTAGCTAAGCAATGGGTAAAATAGGTACCTATTTGATAATGACCACAAAGCACACAGGTATAACGCGATGGCCCCAATGTAAGTTTCCTTGTATTATGGGATGCCAACTGTTGACACTATGCACTCATTAGTATCAATACCTACATAATAAATAAACCACTAGCTTCACTCACAGTTTTTGTGCTAGTAGAAGTGTGTATATAAATATAAAAGTTTAATATTAAGTATACAGATAATAGGAATTTACAACGATAAAGTATGTAGGTAAGTGTATCGCACATCCAATGCAAGAAGTGTACTTTTAAAATGGGATGCCAACTTTGGACACCATGCAATAGTAATGTACTACACATACATGCTCACAAATACAGTCTATAAATTAGTAAAAGGGAAATTTTCAAATATGTGGATACAAGTGCAAGTAAGTGTGTAGGTATATAAACTAAAAGTTGAAACACTTTCTCCTATCAACGACAGTTTGTTAAGAATTATCTATAGGTAGTTACAAGCAATTAACGATAGTATATACTTTTAGGTAGGTATATGTAGCAAGTTAAAGTATTTACAATGTGCAGACATTCCGTTATTATGTATACTGTTTAAGTTATTCGAAAGGTTGGTATATAATTAATCTATCTACAATATATCAAGACACACATATATATATAAACTTTGACAGCAGTTTTGGGATTAACAATTAGTTCTAAGTTCAGACACTTGCTCTTCTGAAGTTATGACTATGTATTTGGTGTTGTCTTCCTTCCGGAGCAGGACCCTGCCGCCCGAAGTCCAGCAGTGTTTGTACTGCTCCTGACCAGCAAGTTCCCGGGCCAGGTAATGGAGGCGGCGAGCCTTGGGTGTTAAATGTTCGGCAATGTAAATAGGTAGTTTAGGTACTTCCGGGCCAAAGATACCCGAGTTAAGCCTATTACTGCTGTTTGATTTGTTATACTGCCTGTAGGCAGCAAGGATTTTATTCTTTGTTAGTACGGAGTTTAGTGAAAGAAGAATTGTCTTGTGTTCGGACTTGGTAGGTAGGTGGTGGATGTCAAATACGTCTGAGATTGTGAGTTCCACCGATAGCTCCTTCAATGTAGTTTTTGCTATTTTGACTAGATCTTCTTGTGAGACGGATGCTCGGTGAGGAATGTTTCGCAGCTCCAGGCAGGCAGCACGGGATGAGCGGTCAATTTCCTCTACTTGTAACTCCGTTTTAGTGACTCGTTCTAAGCACTCAGTGGATTTAATCTTAAAGGTAGATAGTTGTGAACACAGGTCATCGTACTTCACTGACAGAGATAGTATCGATTTTTCGATTTCCGTATTTGTTGAAATGATTTCGTTGTTCTGACAGTGGATATCATTCATAGAAGACTTAATATCCGATAACTTGAGGTCAGTGGAATGTCTCCATTCTGTAAGTGATTTTATAAATGAGTCCAACTTTGACTCTTGATTTGAGTCGCACTCGCACCTGCGTCTTTTACTAGAACGGAAAGTGACCGAGCCTCGGTCAGGACTTTCGCTTAGCTGGCTTACATCCGGAGCAGATCCAAAAGTAGGGCTTTGTTTTTTAGGCGAGCGTATCATAGCTTGGCGTTGTATTAATTAATGTGTTAAAGCGTAGGCCTAAATAAAGCGGCAGCTCCGTAGGCAATTGCACGGAATGCAAGGAAGAGACAGTAAATTGTTTCGGGCGAGATAGCAAACAAGTAAACTCCTGCGCCGGTGAGTGTGGCAGTAGGGAGCCACTCGCGACGATCCGCACGGAGGAGGCGGGGCTTCGTAACGCTGGTAATGTATCAGCAGTGTAGATAAAACAATATACACCTCACTCACAACTAGAGGTCCTTTTCTGTCGCTGGAGAGGCGCTCTTACTGATTGCTGCAGTCCTGGTACTATTCACTATTTAATTTTTGGTTTTAATTTTAACTAAATTTTGAATTAAATTAACTACGGGCACGTCTAGTATCGTTCAACATCCAGAGGGGAGAGGATGTTAGTGCTCATATCTCTTGATCCTTCAACTGTATTGTGATGATGGTGACCGGCAACACCTGCATCATCATGATGATGGAGCTGCTGCAGGAGGCTGGAGCCCCCACCCAATGGCATTGTCAATGTTAGTGCTCATATCTCTTGATCCTTCAACTGTATTGTGATGATGGTGACCGGCAACACCTGCATCATCATGATGATGGAGCTGCTGCAGGAGGCTGGAGCCCCCAATGGCATTGTCAATGTTAGTGCTCATATCTCTTGATCCTTCAACTGTATTGTGATGATGGTGACCGGCAACACCTGCATCATCAAGCCTTCGGAGCAGGACCCTGGCGCCACCCTCATGATGATGGAGCTTTCAAGGCGGGGTCACCACTGTTGCGGGAATTACAATGAGACATAATCATCCATATCATCAGGAAGGCCTGGAGCAGTAGAGACGTTGAAATGGCTGATAATAATGACATGTTTTGTTCGTGGTACCTAATTAGATAATTTCCCGCAGTAAAAATTATGCTCCAGTCTTCCTTACTATCTCCACACAAAAAAATCACATCAAACCATTTAATTGCTTCGTTTTGACGTGAAAGAAGGACAAACACATTTTCATGTGTATAATACCAGTATGTATGTCCAGGTGGTGCACGGAACACATGACGTGGTGAACTTCATTTGCGACCAGCCCGACATCAAGGCGGTGTCGTTTGTCGGAGGCGACGCCGCGGGGAAACATATCTATCAGAGGGCCTCCGCTAATGGTGAGCGATTTATACATAGGCAATTCATTCCGATGTCGCCATCTATTGTCATTTTATGGTTAATTATTGACAGAGGTTCTAGTTTATATCCTTGCCTATTAGGCATAAAATGCCAATAGATGGCAGCATCGGAATGAATTATTACGTTATACTTTGATTCTACTCCATCTATTGAGAAAATTCGTACTTTATCTTTCGTATCGGCTCACGCCGAGCCAGTATAAACCGGTTTGGCGCCGTACGTGACAGCGTATGTGTGCGTAAGCACTAGCGGCTTGAGAGTCGCTTGTGTATTCATTTGAAGCGCTTATATGAAGCTTAGACTCTGTACTCAGTATACTTACCAATTTTTTGTTTGTTTGTAGTATCTTTATTGTACTAAGGACACATAATTCATAGTAACATAAATAGTAAGGTAAACATACAATGGCAGACTTATCCCATGAAGGGATCTCTTCCAGTCAACCAGCGATAGATTGAGAGGAATATTTACTCAATAAAAGGGTAGAAGTAAGTATGTACAAACGGAAGAAAATGTTTTTTAATGTTTATTTGATTTTTTTTTTCGATGTAACACATCTATTGGCACGGCGTGGCAGTACAATCGACTCGAATGCCATGAGGAAAAATGGCCTGATGCGTTTGCCACGATGCTCATTTGTTTTCAATCTGACGGGCGTCCTGTGAAGGATAACTTTTTTTTTAATTTTAAACTGGCTATGCAACGCACAAGTTCATAAAAATACATGTAGGGGTGGGTCTAAATAAAACGTTAAAAATATTATTTGGAATTAACTTTTATTATTGATAGCGGAGCACAAAGTACATCTTAATCTTTTTTAATGGCGTCTGCTTCACTCGACAATCTTTGAATGAAATGAATGAGAGAATGGATTGAATGTGAATGAAAGAACGACAAATAGGTAGGTACTGTATCGTTTAGAAATAAGTAATGAGTAAATAGAAAAAAAATCCTACAGCTCGGCCATTCTGCTCTTCAGTCTGGCCTCAGACTGAACCTAGTCTAAGATTACGTAACAAAACTAAAATAAACAGACGTAACAACAACATAGCTGTTTCATTTATACTTGAATTTGAAAGAAAAGGACTATTTTTAGTTAAACATTAAACTCTTAATAGAAAAGAGTAAACTAAACATTATCAGAAAGTACAAAAATACTGTTTTATATTCTTCTTATAAACAAATAAACAAGTAATACTAAATTACAAGAGCTACAAAAACAAACGTTTTATTAACCTATAGTTAACCATATCTACTAGGCTTATGCAAAAAAAAACATTAAGTTGGTTATTTTCCCTGTGTTTGATTCCTATGAAGCCACTCTTGGAGTCAGTAATTAACAATTGTCAATGTACCATCAAACACAGAAAAATCTGAACATCGTTCCACAGTCGAGATAATTTTAAACAGTAGCTAATGAAAAGTATACTAGAATATACTGACAATAACAATACAGCAGTTAAACTAAGTGAAACATTAAACCAGTATATTGAATAGTATTTAACAACTGATAAAATACTAACAATAGTACACAAGAAAAGTCTTGAACAACCATCTTTTTTCTTTACAAAGACCAATGGTCTTGCACATTTGTAAAAAGTTATTAGAACTTTATTCTTTGACAACCACTCATCAATATGATCTATTATATTTTTATTACTTAGGGCTAATCTCCTTGGTAGCTGTGTAACTGGAATATCATCTTTTAAAACTACATTTAACTTAACAGGTGCTTCTTTAATTTTTAAGGGTTTATAGCTACTTATGATTCCTTGTACTTTAGGGCGTTCATCACCAATGCTGGAAAGTAAACAAATATTATGTGAATATGAACTATCGTAACACTGAGGCTTTACTTCAATAGCACTGTTGATAACTGTTATAGTATTAACCAAAAAAGGCTGACACAATATTATATAGTATAGAATAGCATTATTAGGCACAATATAAAAACTAATATGATAACTATGACGATTAATCGTTAAATCAACATCAAATTTACCTATGGAAAACACTTTGCAAGTATCCAAACCTGTAAGTAATATTCTTTCGGGCTTATAAGTTAAATTTAACCTCTTAAACAATTGAAAATCCACTAAATTTAAGTTGCTACCGGTATTTATCAAACAGTTATCTGAAATATTTCCTAATTTATCTAATTTTACACTTTTATTTAGTAGAGGAGATGTTTTGTTTACATTGAAAATATGCTTAAGGCGACAACTGTCACTAATGTCACTTTCACAAATGTCACTGTCACACTCATGACGGAACGAACTGACGTTGACGTCTTTCAAGACTGGTTCACAGGGTTCACTCACCGGCTCGGACGTCTCCGTTTCCGGCTCACCGTAGTCTTAACTTCGTTCACGTTCACTCGATCCGGCACTTCTTGTGACGTCACGAACATAGACTTCCGTGGATTCTTTGCGCCGCCATTTTGCACGCTGTTTGATGATTTTTCAGCTTCTTTCTTGCAGTTTGTACCGATATGCCCGAACTCGTTGCATTTGAAGCACTTCACGCCCTTGGAACAGCCAGCTGACGTATGCCCCTTCTCACCACACTTGTAGCAGCGTAGGAATTGTTTCGGCCCGCTTTGATCGCTTTCCTTGATTTTTTCCTTGTTGTCAACAGGTACAGGTTTCTCGCGCGCCGACCTCTTAGTCTTCTGTTTAAATGTTTCATACAGGGCCAATTTCTCCTTCAGCACTGGATAAGATGTAACTCCGTAGAACATTAACTTGTTGGACTCGTAGTCCGAGATTCCATCGATAATGTATTGTATCGCCACGTAATCTGGGAATTTCGCCCTCTTCCCAAGCTCTTTCATGACTAGCATGTATTGGTAATAGGTTTCGTTGGCCCGTTTCTTACGCGCACTCATCATTTCGTGCATTTGTTTACTGTTGACCGCTTCAGGGAATTCTTTGATAAGCGCTGTCTTCAGCTCATCGTACGTTCTGAAAGTTTTTTCTGTCTTCAGCCACAGTTCGGCCGTGCCGGCTAGACATCGCCGGGCAATAATAAGCTTTTGTTGCGCGGTCCATCCGAATATTTCCGCGTTATCTTCTAAATCTTGCGCCCACTTGACGGAGGAATACGTCATATCATCCCCAGTGAACTTGGGTATAGAATCCACCATGTTGGACGGATTACCACTCTTGCCGCTATCACTTCTGTCGTCGTCTGGCATCGTCGTATGCTTGCACGCAGCCCGCGTCTTTCTTCTTGCCAACCAACCTCTGTAACTCGTGTGAGGTTAACCGGCCGGTACACGTGCACGCTGCCGTTCGTCTTGATCGCAATCCTCTTGAAACTATTTAGACCCATATAATCTCGTGTATCCCGGACGAGAATTTGTAGGGGTGGGTCTAAATAAAACGTTAAAAATATTATTTGGAATTAACTTTTATTATTGATAGCGGAGCACAAAGTACATCTTAATCTTTTTCAATGGCGTCTGCTTCACTCGACAATCTTTGAATGAAATGAATGAGAGAATGGATTAAATGTGAATGAAAGAACGACAAATAGGTAGGTACTGTATCGTTTAGAAATAAGTAATGAGTAAATAGAAAAAAAATCCTACATACATGTAAAAGCATCCAAGTTATCAGCCTTCTTGGAGCGAGATTTTTTAAATGACGTTATTTTTTCAGGCAAGCGCGTCCAAAGCAACATGGGCGCGAAGAACCACGGCGTGATAATGCCGGACGCGAACCGCTCGCACACGCTCAACCAGCTCGCGGGCGCCGCCTTCGGAGCGGCCGGCCAGCGCTGCATGGCGCTCAGCACCGCCGTCTTTGTGGGTCTGTACACGTGGGGTCTTGGTGGTGTGTGTGATGATGCCGGACACGAACCGGGAGCACACGCTCAACCAGCTCGCGGGCGCCGCCTTCGGAGCGGCCGGCCAGCGCTGCATGGCGCTCAGCACCGCCGTCTTTGTGGGTCTGTACACGTGGGGTCTTGGTGGTGTGTGTGATGATGCCGGACGCGAACCGCTCGCACACGCTCAACCAGCTCGCGGGCGCCGCCTTCGGAGCGGCCGGCCAGCGCTGCATGGCGCTCAGCACCGCCGTCTTTGTGGGTCTGTACACGTGGGGTCTTGGTGGTGTGTGTGATGATGCCGGACACGAACCGGGAGCACACGCTCAACCAGCTCGCGGGCGCCGCCTTCGGAGCGGCCGGCCAGCGCTGCATGGCGCTCAGCACCGCCGTCTTTGTGGGTCTGTACACGTGGGGTCTTGGTGGTGTGTGTGATGATGCCGGACACGAACCGGGAGCACACGCTCAACCAGCTCGCGGGCGCCGCCTTCGGAGCGGCCGGCCAGCGCTGCATGGCGCTCAGCACCGCCGTCTTTGTGGGTCTGTACACGTGGGGTCTTGGTGGTGTGTGTGATGATGCCGGACACGAACCGGGAGCACACGCTCAACCAGCTCGCGGGCGCCGCCTTCGGAGCGGCCGGCCAGCGCTGCATGGCGCTCAGCACCGCCGTCTTTGTGGGTCTGTACACGTGGGGTCTTGGTGGTGTGTGTGATGATGCCGGACACGAACCGGGAGCACACGCTCAACCAGCTCGCGGGCGCCGCCTTCGGAGCGGCCGGCCAGCGCTGCATGGCGCTCAGCACCGCCGTCTTTGTGGGTCTGTACACGTGGGGTCTTGGTGGTGTGTGTGATGATGCCGGACACGAACCGCTCGCACACGCTCAACCAGCTCGCGGGCGCCGCCTTCGGAGCGGCCGGCCAGCGCTGCATGGCGCTCAGCACCGCCGTCTTTGTGGGTCTGTACACGTGGGGTCTTGGTGGTGTGTGTGATGATGCCGGACGCGAACCGCTCGCACACGCTCAACCAGCTCGCGGGCGCCGCCTTCGGAGCGGCCGGCCAGCGCTGCATGGCGCTCAGCACCGCCGTCTTTGTGGGTCTGTACACGTGGGGTCTTGGTGGTGTGTGTGATGATGCCGGACACGAACCGGGAGCACACGCTCAACCAGCTCGCGGGCGTCTGTGTGGTCTGTGTGGGTCTGTACACATGGGGTCTTTTTTAGGGTTCCGTACAGAAAAAAACGGAAGGATCACTTGTGTGTCTGTCTGATCGGCCGTCTGTGACAGCCAATTTGCTCCGAATCTACTGGACCAAATTAGTTGAAAGGTAGGATGGTGTAATCCTATGTATGACCCAAACACAGATGTGCAAAGTATTTTTTTAGTGTCATTTTCCGAACAAAGGAAATTAAAAAAAAAGTTTTGCAAACCTTACTGTGTCATTATCAAATGAAAGGGCTCGTTATGAGGGTCTCAAATATATTTTTGTAATTGTAAAATAATTTTTATTTTATTCATGTAAGAAGACTAAAGTTGACCATCCGATTTTATTCCATACTGACAGCATAGAGGTAGGCTGTGCACTACTGTGCAGTATGCTTATATTATTCCTCCTTCCGATCACTCTAGAGGTAATAGTAGGGCTCAGGGTAACTCAAACAGACACCGCACTCGCCGGAATCGAGTGCGAAGTAGTAGGACCGCTTCAACGTTCACACGGTACCGCCCGGCGGCACCAGGACGTTTTTCCCCTCAGGCCCTTCAGGCAAATTGAGCAATATACCGCTCTGCCGCTTTGTGAGTAACGCCCAAAGCCGAGGTTCGTTCCCACCTGGGAGCCCTTTGTGCTGTTACTGTTTCGGCTGTATGGCCCTCGAGGCTGTCGCCATATTTCCTCCGGTGAAGCAGTAAAGGTCGACGTAGCGACCAACTGCAAGTAGGCTTCGATTAAAAAAAAATGTGCAGTATGCTAAAGTGTTCATCGAACACCTGTGATACGGCGAGGGCGAGCTTCCGAAAGATCGTCATTTAGGAATTTGAGAAGTAGATTATCAAATTACATATATTTATTGATCTTATATATAGATAACTAATATGGTTCTAGATGTGAAAACTTTTAAGTGGCTTACTGTTGCTAATAGTGTTGTTACATTGTTTTTGATTCCAAATAAATAAAAATAAATATTTCTTTACAGGTGAAGCAAAGGAATGGATCCCAGATCTGGTGCAGCGTGCGCAAGCGCTGAAAGTGAACGCGGGCCACGTCGCCGGCACCGACGTGGGGCCCGTCATCTCCGTTAGAGCTAAGGAGAGGATTCTGAGACTTGTCGAATCTGGTGAGTAGTCTGAGATCTAGTGATAAAAATGTCACCATCCTACTATATTATAAATGCGAAAGATTAGTTATAGTTTATTGAGTTTGTTCATATTTTTTGTGATTTTGTGCAATCAAGTTTTAAATAACATAAATAAAGTCTCGGTCTCGTTACGCTAGTGAATAGTCGCTTGCTTGTTCAAAGCCAGTGGTTCTCAACCTTTTTAATTAAATTCAGTCTATTACTTTCAATTCTGACATTATGTATACCTGTGCAAGCTGTGGTTCTAAACATACCGAGGGTGTAGTATGCAGTACCTGCAAACAGCACTTCGACTTCGCATGCTCCGGTGTTACCGAAGCGAGATACAGGAAACTTGGGGAAAAAAGGAGTACATGGCGCTGCCCCGAGTGCAAATCTGGTGCAGTGTCACCTCAACCCAATCAATTGGATAAGATGCAAGAACAGCTTAATACAATCATGTTACAGTTGACCCCCTTGGCCTCCCTTGTAGAGGATGTAAAAATAATAAAAAATGAAATAGGAAGTCTCAAGGACTCCTTGGAAATGGCGCATGATCGGATAAATAGCTTTGTTGATAAAATCAATACCTTAGAAACAAATGTTATTGAAGTGCAGAAGACAGCAGCTGAGGTCCCAGTCCTAAAGGCTGAAATCGATAAACTAAATCAAGAGCTACGTGATAGAGATCAGTGGGCCAGAGCCAATAATGTGGAAATCCGAGGGATACCACTGAAGAATAATGAAAATCTGTACGAGATTGCTCAAAAAATCTTCACGCTGTGTAATTATCCCGTAGAAAATGATGATATCAATTACATTGCTCGTATACCAACTCGCATCTCGGGTTCTGAAAAACCTATAGTTATGGCGCTTAATAATCGTTATAAAAAGGAGGAATTGGTGGCTAAAGCACGAAAGTGTAATGAGCTTAACCTGATAAATTTAGGATTTTCCACGGCTGGCAATTTCTATGTCAATGATCATTTGACTTTATATAACAAAGAACTCTTAAGAAAAGCGAGATCATCTGCCAAAGAAAAAAATTTCCGATATGTTTGGGTCAAACACTGCAAAATCATGGTCAGAAAAACGGATACTTCACCTATTATATTTATAAAAAACGAAAAGGACTTACAAAAGATAAAATAGTGCTAATGCTAATATTGTTACTTTGTTATGTAGGAATAATGTTGTTATTGTTTTTCAATAGTTTGAGAACCTTGGTCATTACCACAGTTTTTTGTTTACCTGAGCCGGTTTATGTTAGAAAAAATAGTGGCATCGGTTTACAATACTATTACAACGTAAGTACATTGACGTTTATGAGATTATCGACTGCGCGTATATGCATAATTGGTGTCATTCTGGTCAATATTGCGTGCACTCGGTCTGCTGTGCAGTTACTGTCGCGTATTAATATTATATTTTTAATGTCAAACTACCTTATCGTAGTGAATCTATTACATATACATTTTACCACTTGTTTGAAATGTTATTGTGAGGTTTGGATAGTGTTGAATAATGTTACGAGTACTTTCATTTTGCTTTCGTTTTATATAGCTGTAGGTGTAATACAACTGTTACAAGTCATTCATAAATGGGAAGTCGTAAATTATTGTTCATTGGGAGTTATCTTCGTACTTGATTTTATTACTACTTATAACCGATATGTGTTTTTAATTCAGTATCGCTTTAGCTATTGTTCTTGTTTACAACTGTGGATAGGTTAAATGTTTATTATCAAAATACCCAGGGATTACGCACTAAAACACATGTTTTTAAACGAAATTTAATGATCAACCAATATGATATTATTTCATTAACTGAGTCATGGTTGCCAGATAGTATAAGTGATAGTGAGCTTTTTGATGACAGGTATATTGTCTGGCGAAGGGATAGGGACTACTCGCGTACCGGGGAAACGAGGGGAGGCGGGGTTCTTTTGGCCGTACGTCGCGACATTGTAGCGGTAGGTCGCCCGGAATGGAGCTCGTCAGCTGAGGATGTATGGGTCACTGTGACCCAACGTTTTTGCAACCGTCAACAAAAAAGGATACATTTTTGTACATTATACTTATGTGATGAAAATCGAGGATACTCATTCAATACACAACTTCAGAATTTTGCTGATAATTTATCTTATATAGTAAATGCCAACCCTGATGATTTCTTCGTCATATTAGGCGACTTTAATCTTAGCAATGTGGACTGGTCTCTTGATGATGGACAGTTACAACCTTCTGGTATATCCGGGGAAAGTCAGGTATATTTTTTCGACACTCTTTTGGAATGTAATTTGTCACAGTTCAGTTCTATTCGAAATGTAAGTAAAAATCGTATTCTTGACTTAGTATTCTGTAATTCTGAATTATCTGTGACTTGTTATACTACGGAAAATATGGAATCTGGAGGGCAGATTGATGCTATCTATACCGACTATAGCAAAGCATTTGACCGAATAGATCATTCTATTCTCTTACAAAAGCTTGCTTCGTCTGGAATCCATGGGAACTTATTCCGGTGGTTCTCCTCGTATATACAGAATAGGTCACAGGCTGTAGCGGTAAATGGTTATTCATCCAAGTGGATTTTTGTCCCTTCAGGCGTGCCGCAAGGATCAATCCTCGGGCCATTATTGTTCAACGTCTTCATTAATGACATTAACCATTGTTTTATTAATTCAAAATTTTTACTATATGCAGATGACATGAAAATCTTTAAAAAGGTTGCAAGTCTCCAAGATTGTTTCTTATTACAACAAGATCTTAATAGAGTTGTAGAATACTGCAAACATAACAAACTTGATCTAAATATTTCTAAATGCCATGTCATCACTTTTACTAGAAAATATGAGCCTTTACAATTTAAATATGACTTAGGAGAACAAGAGATCAGTCGCGTCAGCAAAATAATGGACTTAGGTATAATGCAAGATTCTAAATTGACCTATGAGATGCACATAGATCAAATAGTTAAAAGAGCGCAAAAATTGCTTGGTTTTATTATTCGTTCTTGTTCTCAATTCTCTAATATAAAATTAGTTAAAATTTTGTATTGTGCATATGTACGTAGTATATTAGAGTATTGTTCATGTGTATGGAATCCACAGTATGATGTATATATTAATAGAATAGAATCCATACAGCGTAAGTTACTTAGATACTTACAGTACAAATGTAAAAATTATGTATCAGGATATTACGAGCGTTGCAAGAAGTATCATTTCCTTCCCCTGGCCGTACGACGAGAAGTCGCAGATATAGTGCAACTTGTAAAGATTGCTCAGGCTAAAGTGGATTCTCCTGATCTGCTTTCAAAAATTAGTATTCGCGTCCCAAATAGAATTTTACGGCAAACTATTACTCTTTTCTTACCGACCTTTGCCACTAAATATAGGAAAAACTCTTTCTTTTTTCGAGCTTCCGATGCTATTAATAAACTGATTGGTAATTCTGAACTGGATCTGTTTTGCTCCAGTAGTATTAAATTTAAAAACTATTTAGGCAAATTGTGGTTTGACCAGGTTCACATTTGATTAGATGCCTTTAAGTATGTAACATATTTTAATTAGTATTGACTTTAATTTTTGAACAAGCATGCATTTAATAGTAATATGCGAAAACTTAATAACTGTGTTTAAGTTGTTTAAATTTTTTAGTAATTAAGTTATATACTACTGTAAGTTTTCCAATTAAAATAAAAAAAAAAAAAAAAATCTAGTGTTGCCGAGCGATAGGCCACTATCGATAGTTGAAACTAAATCAATAGCACAGAATTAATATTAGTACTACGTACAGAAAGGAAACTCCCTGCCCCTCCCGCAATATGGCACCCCCCCGCTCCTTCCGCACTTCTTCCCCGTTCTTGTGTAACTGTGGGACGTTCGACTATGAAAACGCACACATTGACGTGTTACTGACGTGTTCACGGATATACAGTTTCATTTGTAGTAGTAGTATCGTTCATCATCTATACTATTGATAAATCATATATCCTAACCGATTTTCGAGGTCAACTATTGATAATTTGGCAAGACTATTAACAAACATCTTGCTAACATTGCCAAGAAAGTTGCGTGTATTTAATTTCACGTATTGACAACGACCCTCAGTCGCCCATATGAATATTGGGATTCCCGATAGTTTAAAGCCTTTCTCATCAATGTAGCTACCATTTAAAAATAAATGTAATCGGACCGGTGGTAGTTTCCGGGATTAGCGGGTTCAAACAAACTTTTCTGATAGAAAATTCTATTTAACCTAGGTATCCCATGAAAAATCTGAATGGTATTTTTTTTTCAGGAGTGAAAGAAGGCGCCAAACTCGCGCTTGACGGTCGCGGCGTCAAAGTGGCCGGTTTCGAAAAAGGCAACTTCGTCGCCCCCACTATCCTTACTGACGTCACACCCACCATGGAGTGCTACAGGGAGGAAATCTTTGGCCCCGTCCTCGTATGCTTATTCGTCGATACACTAGACGAAGCGATTCAAATGATCAACTCCAACCCTTACGGAAACGGAACGGCCATATTTACAACGAACGGAGCGACCGCAAGGAAATTCGCAGCCGAAATCGATGTCGGTCAAGTCGGTGTGAATGTTCCCATCCCTGTTCCCTTATCGATGTTTTCCTTTTCCGGAACTCGCGGCAGCTTCCTTGGCACTAACCACTTCTGCGGTAAACAAGGACTAGATTTCTACACTGAATTGAAGACTGTTGTATCCTATTGGAGAAATAGCGACGTATCTCACACTAAAGCCGCTGTTTCTATGCCTACTCAACAATAATCAATAGTTTAAGCTTGCAAATGAATATTTATTTTATTGTTAAGTAAGTCGATATCATTTATTTTTCTACGAATTTATTTTGAACTGCCATGTCTTCCAGAATTAACGCCTTATATCTTAAGTATATGAATTTTGTAAATAGGTTGCTGTGGTTCAGTGAACCGTCACATTTATTTTTTTAATAAATACCTATTATATTTGTTATTTAGCATTCATTTCAATTAACATAAATAATGCATCCGCGAGATTTAAGAATTTATTTATTCTCATGAATTACAAATTCACTTCACATGAGAACACAAATCTAAATCACAACAATATCATTATCGATATACGCGTACAGATTTGCATAGGTTTTATATACATAAAAAAAACTATTCGGTACTAGATGTAGTAGCTATGTCCATACTTTGTCTTTTTTCGTGCATCAAGGGCTGCGTCGTACGTAGCGCAGTTAACGGCGTACGTGTGAGGCAGGGTTATTGTAAATTCGTCCCTATGCCCTTGACGAATGCAAAAATGCATGCATAAAAGCGAAAGACGCGAAATATGCGTTTCCGCATTGTCGGGTGGATTTCTGGGCCTCAAACAAATAAACATTAAAATTAAACTACCACTTTGTGTCTTATCTACATAATATAGGTACCTACTTGGGTTGGAATGATGAAGTAATAAAAATACACTTACGTGTAGTGAAACTATGGATTTACAGAGTCATTTTATATCCTTTAGCGATAGCCAAAGTGACGATGACGACGATTATATTTTATTACTTCCTTAAGAAATGTTTACAGTCATATTTATTTTTCACCTTATCCCAAACTACATTAAAACCTTGTCACCCAGCAGTATTAGGTACAGTACCCGTCACGTAAAAAGTTCGCTGGAGGTTAAGCTGCGCAGTAGGCGATATATCGTACTATGCGGTGAGCGGGGGTCGGGCGGGTCTCGTCCGGCGCGCGCGATTGGTTCGTCAGTTGTACCCACGCGCAAGTTTCACCCCCTCCTCTGTCTTCCAGCGCCTTTTTACATGATGGGAACTGTATCGTTAGTTAATTTATTTGAAATTTATGATCTATGGCTTCTAACGTTTTGTCCCAAAGTGCCTTGTTAATATTAATGTCATTAAACCACGGTAATTTTGTTTTCTTCGTGACTTTGCAGTTAAAGAAATATTCCCCATTAATTTCACGAGCATTCTCACAAACAGAGGCATGAATCGCGGTCTGGGCTCCTTCCCACGGGTTTTTAGAAAAGTACGTCAAGAAAAATATAATTATTGATCCTAAAATTACATTTGTACCAAGTTTGTAGATACGCGTACCAACAAACCCGGGATCAATAGCGTTTACAACAACTTTAGAACCTTTCAATCTCTTAGACAATTCACGCGTGAATAAAGAAATACATAATTTACTATTAGCGTAACATTGGAAAGGGATGCAGTCGTCGTTCGACTTCCAAGTTTCAAAATTAACTTTACCTACATTCATGGTCACCGATGCCGTATTTATTATCCTGCTGGGTTCGTCTTCATCACCAGATTTTTCTAAAAGCGGGAGGAGTAGGAAAGTCAGTAGAATTGTTCCCAAATAGTTGACTTGCATGACCATATTGAATCCGTCCCTCGTCATTTTGCATATACCTCTATTGATGCCTGCATTGTTCACTAGTATGTCTAATCTGGATTCATTTTCAATAATCTTCGCCGCAAATTTCTTCACTGAATCATATTTTGATAAGTCTAGATCTTCGAATACAACATTTTTGTTACCGGAGTTGAAGATGATGGTTTCTCGTCCAGTTACTCCCTCGTCTTGAAAAGGGCACGCCACAATGACCCTGGCTCCTCTATGAGCCAAGTCTGTGGCTACCTCCAGGCCCATGCCAGTAGTTCCTCCAGTCACGAGAGCAGTCTTTCCATCTAGTCTCCTCTTCGATTGGCAAATGGTATTCGTGTTTTTTTGATACAATCCTATAATCAGCATTAACACAGATATAGTCGTAATGCCAATATAAATAGTGATGAAAAGCGCCGCCATTATGTATTGGTTTCTTGAGTGAACTGTATCTTTTAAATGAATAAGATATTGAATATTACATTGTAAATAAAGTACCTACTTATACATAGTAAATAAACCAACTTACTTTGACATATATCATATAAGTACTAATTTTAATTAGTACCTGCCTAGGTATGTACATATAACTCCATTGCATCATCAATACATATATTCATCATCGAGATATTACATATAATAAAACAGTAAAAAAGTGCATCTGTGAATAAATTTAATATTTTTACAAAAAAAATGGGCGATTCTAAGTAGAACAAGATTTTCGGGCGGATTTTAATGAATTGCAATATAATATAGGTAACAGTTATAGTATCTGTTGTATTGCAATGGACAACATATAGTAAAGGGTAGGTAAGTATAATTTTAAAACTGGAAAAACTGATAGTATAGTACCATAATAGAACTCTTAACTATATGGTGCCTTAGCAAAAGTTGTTTAATCTGATGAGCATTTTCTGTTGACGTACCTATAAAAAGCGAAGATCTGGAACATCTGAATACAGCTACATATGGAAATGGCTCCTTAGCAAAAGTTGTTTAATCCAATTAGCATATTATACAAATTAAAGAACTGAAACGTCTGATAAACACTACTTAGTAAAAGATCAGCCAGCTTTCAAGGAAGGTTGGTGTGGAAAAAAGATTAAAAGGGAAAAGGAGGGGAAGTTTATTGTACAGCTGCGATGAGGAGACAGAGGTCCGTTCGCGAGGTCTCTTGTTCACTAAACTATTTGGATGTCTTATAATAAAATAATTATGTACATTAATTTGTAAATTAATTTGTTAATTTATTATTTTTGGCATGGGTTTAAAATTTCTTGGTCGTAAAATTGGTATTTTCCTGTAGGCGAAGACATTTAAACTTTTTAAACACAAGCCATAAAAAAGTACCTTCGTGTATACAGCGGGCTGTGGTGGCTGATTGAGGTGCAGCAGTCCGACTTGCTGGTCGAGTCCTGGACCAACGGGCCCTCGCACTCTGGACTCCGAGTGCAATGGGAACTTCCATCCAGTGAGTACCGCCAGTTGTCAGGTCTGCGGAAAGTAGTACCATTGCTGTAGGTAGTAGTACCTTTGTACAGTCCGGCAAGGATCGTTTGGCCTCTGGACAGCGATGGGTTCTGAAGATGGGATAGTCTGAAAGAGCAAGCGATGGCGACCTTGGTTGACCACACTTATTCAGAGTTGACCACGAGCCATAAGTTCCTAGTCGGACTGTAGGACTAGGTTAGGTACACTAGGACTTACTTACCATCAGGTGAGCCGCTTGCTCGTTTGCCGCCCTACCGTAAAACGGGGTGGATAGACACGATTTTTGACTTTCGATAAGATATAAACTATGTTCCTACCTACCTACAGCTAAGGAAATGTAATTTTTATATGAGTCTAGGTTTATTATATTTTTTAATACCCAGCTTAACCCGGATTCCCTGCTTATTTTTGTAAAGAATACGAAAACGTGTGTGTTTTCTATTCGCCTTGAAGTGTGGGTGATTAGACACGGCTTACGAGGTGAATATAAAAATTGTGTAGGGTTGGCATCATCGTAAATGTGTGTGTATGTCGTACTTAGGTAGGTACCTACATAAGTATTACTTAAACTGTGCTTATTAACTGCATAAAAATCTTAAGCAAAGTTCAACACATTGAATAAGTAAATCATCTTAAACAAATTATTTGAAATAAAAACACTCAGTTGTCACAAAAAATGAACATTTATTTATTTATTGATTTTACTAATTGTAACCATTTGTGCCAACCCTGACTGTAAAATTGTTCCTATTTTTTATTGCCCTCATATGCCGTGTCTATTTACCCAGTATGGCGTGTTTATTCACCCCATACTGCGTGTCTATTTAGTTCTTCCCCGTGTCTAGTAACCTCATAATCAAAATAAAATTGCAAAGTTTATAATTTTTTTAAATAAACTTTTAAATTACAAATAATGTACTTATTTTTATACAAAATGTATTCCAGAAGGACCACAGATACGTATAAAAATAGCTTTATCACCAACAGTAGAGGTGATAGCCCATACAAACGGCACTTGAATTGTTCCCCGCGAGTTAGAATTATGAAATTTTTACCATGAATAGAATGTCCTAAGACAATAGTTTTCAGATGTGGAGGGAAGTTCGATTCGCCCCATGGAGGCCAGGGGAGGGGGCGAAAGGGGGCAAAAGAGGCACCTTGATCAGTATTTTTTTGCTCATCAGTAAATGGTACCAGAGCTTGTGTGGTATCGTTTTCGGATAAAACGAACACTAGGAATTCATTTTTGATATATAATGGGTATGTTTTCTTGCAAAAATCACTGATTTTATCAAAAAAATATAAAAAAAGTGAAAAAAATATGTGACTTTTTTTATTTAAATCATCATATCTTTCTAATATTTTGATTACCATAAAAACTAAAAATACTGTAGTAAAGACTGTTTAATCTAGTTTGTAAAACTATACACTTATTGGGTACTTTTGATACTACAACTATTAGGAAAAAACATTTACACGTTGTGGTATAGCAGCGCAACAAACTTGTTAATACATAAGTGTTAACCGGAATCATTGTTCCTTGCCAGTTAGAATTACGAATTTTTTTACCACAAATAGAATGTCTTAAAACTATAATTTTCAGATGTAGTCAGGGGAGGTGGTAACGAGAGTCGAAAAAGGCACCTTGAGCAGTATTTTTTTGCTGATGAATAAATGGTATCAGAGCATGTGTGTTATCGTTTTCGCATAAAACGAACACTATAAATTCATTTTTGCTATATAATGGGTGTACGTTTTCTCGGAAAAACTACTGATTTTAGAGAAAAACTATAGAAAAAGTAAAAAATATGTTAATTTTTTATTTAAATCACCAAATCTTTATAAAAATTTCATTAGTAGTATACTTTTCACACAATGACCACAAGAAACCCAGATAGCATTTTTTGGTCGCAAAATATTTAAGTCAGTAACAAATTGACAAAGTTCCGTTATTGTTTCGAAACAATGCGACTGTGTGCGTTTCGGTTTATATGTGTGGTATCAGTGTTTACACAGTTTGACCGGAACGTGTTTCAGTAATTCTTTGTAGTCGTTGTGTCGACAAAATATGTATGCATTTGTAACGACTTCAGTTTGGTTTGTATGTGTTGTAACAGTGTTTACACATTTGACCGGAAAGTGTTTCAGTTACTCTTTGTAGTCGACGAGTCAACATAATGTGTACGGATTTGTGTCGACTTTATTTCATACACATTGCGTTGAGTTTTCAACAAGCGAACGATCAAAGATTAACTGTGTTGTAACGGTGCGGCAACTTTGTTACTAGAATAATATTCATGTACACAAAGTTTCGTAATGTTACGTCATAGTTCCAAAACAAAATTTTACCAAAATAAGCATAAAAATATCAACCAGCTGCACCTGGTTCTCAAATATTTCTAAATTGTATGCCAACAAAACATGACTACAGGAAAATCAACAATTTATTAGTAAGACAAAATGAAACTCCAAGTAAGTAATAACGAGTACTTTATTTATAATTAATAATATAATATACGTAGATCATTATTTCTTCTTAAAACATAATTAATTAAAATTGTCTTGTAGTTATTTAAAGTTTCTTTTAGTTTTATTCCATCTGCAAAGTCGCTATGCCTTGTACTTTAATGTTGCATTTCATTCTTCTCCAGTTCGCCAAACTCATCTCTTCTCAACTACCTATTAAATGCAAAATAGATTTTTCGACGCATGTACTGCAATTGAGAAAGGCATTGTCAACAGTTTTAGGACCGCTGGAAAGAATAAAGTGATAGACACCATATTATAAATTTAGTAACTTTGTGTCTGCAAGTCGACGCAGTGTCGTAACTGTTTTACCAAATATGACTAGTATAATTTCACTAAAAAAATAAATGTTTTTGTAAGTTTATGGATTATTTTTGCTTAAATATCATATTATTAGCATAAAAAGTGTACAGTTTGATTAAACTAAAAGGTCTGGAGTCCAAAAAAATAACAAAACTTCTAATGAAAACCATGTAAACATTACAATAAACTGGTTAAATTGCAATTATATGATGGCCCATCGATGATTTTCAATGTATTTTGTTAAATAATACGACAAATTTCTTTTCCCACTAAAATCACAATATCACAACACATTTAAAACTAATTAATTTCAAAAATAAACTTACGCTGTCAAAATAATTATGGCGGACCTTTCAATTTGTCTTCAATCTTCATATTGCATGAGTTTTCTTTGACATTTTATTTGTCTTTCGTAGGTTGCAAAAGAATGAAGAGAATTGACGAATGAACGAATGATTTTTGAAATAGTCGATGCATTGTTACCATACAGCGTCATAACTTAAAAACCAAATGTTACCGTGTCGAGATTTGCCCCACTTTAGTCGCAGCGACCGAAACATAGTCGTAGCAGCGACCAAAAATGTTACTGGTGTCGACTTTTCAGTGTCGACTTGTTTCGTAACGGCTACCAAAAAATGCTATCTGGGAATAAATCAAGTAAGCGGGGCGGCGAGTTAAATCATTACGGATCTCTGGAGACAGTGGCGGCCGGCGGGCGCAGTGCAGAACTAAGTAGTTGTTCTAGAAACAGATGATAGAGAAAACTATGCGACCCATGAGAGTGGAGTTGTTTGTTCTAACGCTGATTCTTATTTGAGTTTTATAAGCTCATGTTCCCACATAGAGGCGGATACTCGAATCTTTTTATATTAGGCAGAATCAGTGCAAAAAGGATTTAGAAGAGCGATCGTACGCAGCGTGGATTGATGTAAGAGATATTTTTAGATTCCTTGCATTCCTTCAAGTGACATAGACTATGTGAGTTGTCAGTAGTGTTTTTAATTTTTTAACAATTAGCTTGTTTCAATGCTTAATTAAGACCTATATCTGGAGCATAGCATTATACGGATGCGAAACGTGGACACTCACAAAACAGGATACCAATAGATTAGAAGCGTTTGAGATGTGGTGCTGGAGAAGGATGGAGAAAATGAGTTGGATAGAAAGGAAAACTAACGAGGAAGTGCTGAAGATTGTAAATGGAAAGTGGAGTCTACTCAATGAAATTGAAATACACACACATTCGACACGATTACCTATTTAAAAATATAATTGAAGGAAAGGTGAATGGAAGAAGAGGTCAAGGGAGACCGAGAAAAAGTTATGTAAGCCAACTTAAAGAGAAGGCAGACGTCGTGTCGTACCAAGTGAACAGAGAAGTGTGGCGTATACTCCACCGACAAGAGCGCGGCTCTTAAATAAAAATAAGAAGCTTTTTTCAGTGAATTAAACCTCGCCGAATTATGGCTAACCATTGGCATTGGTGTCGGTTCAAGTTTCCGATACATGTATAATCCGATATATGCACAAGCTAATATTAAACTCATTTACTGGGTGTATAAAGTGTCTTTTTTTGGGCAGGGGATACAGAACTGCTTGGGACACATAGAAAATTTTCCCTGAAACGCCGCATTTGAAGATTTCATGTCAAAGCCAAGCGATATAAGCCAGAATCATTGCTTTTGATAGAATGGTAATTTTATTGTATGACCGTAATAGTGAGACATAGTCATACATTAAAACTATAATCGGTGAGATTTAATTCACTGAAAAAAGCAACAGCCAGTACCAGTAGATACATCAGTGTCCACGCTCGCTGGCTGCGTACGATAGCTCTTCTTCGATTCGAGTATCCGCCTCCTCGTGGGAACATGGGATTATAAAACTCAAATTAGAATCAGCCAACAAAGAACTCCACTCTCATGGGTCGCATAGTTTTCTCTATCACCTGTTTCTAGATCAACTACTTAGTTCTGCACTGCGCCCGCCGCCGCCCCGCTGCCTCCAGAGATCCGCAATGATTTAACTAGCCGATTTATTTCTTGTGGTCATTGCGTGAAAAGTATACAAGATGTATATATTTTAAAAGTAGAAGACACATGTTTCAACCTCAATTAATGAATATTTTGTAAAGATTCGGTGATTCAAATAAAAAATTAACATATATTTTACTTTTTCTATAGTTATTTCCGAGAAAATTATATAGCAAAAATGAATTTATAGTGTTCGTTTTATGCGAAAACGATACCACACATGCTCTGGTATTATTTATTCATCAGCAAAAAAATACTGCTCAAGGTGCTTTTTTTCGACCCACGTTACCACCTCCCCTGGCTACCATGGAGTGAATCGAACTTCCCTCTACATCTGAAAATTATAGTTTTAGGATATCCTATTTATGGTAAAAAATTCATAATTCTAACTCGTAAGGAACAATGATTCCGGTTAACACTTATGTATTTACAAGTTTGTTGCACTGCTATACCACAACGTGTAAATGATTTTTTTTTCTAATAGTTATAGCATCAAAAGTACCCAAAAAGTATAGTTTTAGAAACTGGATTAAACAGTCTTTACTACAGTATTTTTAGTTTTTATGGTAATCAAAATTTTAGAAAGATATGATGATTTATATAAAAAAAGTCACATATTTTTTTTCACTTTTTTATATTATTTCGATAAAATCAGTGGTTTTTGCAAGAAAACATACCCATTATATATCAAAAATGAATTCCTAGTGTTCGTTTCATCCGAAAACGATACCACACAAGCTCTGGTACCATTTACTGATCAGCAAAAAAATACTGATCAAGGTGCCTCTTTTGATCCCTTTCACCCCCTCCCCTGGCCCCCATGGGGTGAATCGAACTTCCCTCCACATCTGAAAATTATTGTCTTAGGACATTCTATTCATGGTAAAAATTACATAATTCTAACTCGCGGGGAACAACTATTCCGCTCAACACCTCTACTACAACAGGTAATGTTTTATAACTGAAAGGGGTTGTTGCACAAATGTATGGGAAGCCGGCTATATCATTAAGCACCTATCTAAACTTTTCATTTTTAGGTCAGTATCAATGCCTTATAAGTAAATCCGATAAATTCGTAGCATTCCTATGGTAACAAAATCAACAAAATCGTAATGAAGGTTAGGCGAGTTCCGTCAAAATGGCCGACACCCATTATGATTTGACGTTGACGCGCTTCATTTGACAGGTTCGATTTCCGGTACGTTCAAAAATGTACTTTTACTACATACGTGCCCGCGGGAAAGAATTTGTTTATTTTATTTATTATTCATCTATTTATGTGAAATACACATATGTTTTTATGATATTGCTTGTAACATGTGTTAGAACCGTTTACTTTAATTAATTTCTAAAATATAATGAAAATATCGAGCATTGTATCTGATTTTCTGTATCATATTTTCCGAACGTACGTACGGGCGCCATGTCAGTATGGCCATTATACGACATTAAGCGATATTAAATGTATTTTTATACCATAACAAGATCACGAAAAAACAAATATATGATAGTTTTAATCGATTTTTGATATTATTTCTGATTTTTGGGGAACTGCTCATGATATAGCCTGTTATGGAACATGCCCTTTAAAAGTTTTGGTGACTTAAAATTCACGCAGTTCAACCGGTACTTTTTAAAACGTTAGAAATAGCATTTTTTTTCTTTATCTTTGAAAACAGGTGTTGCCGTTCTATAAAAAATATATTACTCTATTGAAAACAAAAAGTTTAGTAACTTTCGCCCATCCGTTTCCATAGAGTTATAGTTGAAAAAACTTTTCGCAATTTTTTTCTATTGCCCCCGCACTTTCTATTCACCCCGTTTTACGGTATGTTATAAAAAAATGGACTAGGTAAAATAGTAATAATACCTACTAAGTCTTAGTATTATTATTTTTAAGTGTCCTTGTTTCTGTAATATTGTGTACATAAACAACATAAATTAATAAATAAAATCGCATAAACTTACACCACACGGTCATTTTGTATTGAGATTGAGATGGAGTTATGAAATGATTGAATTTGAATATTTCTTCGGTTTAAAAATGTAATTGTCATGTCAATGTTAACGTCATTGGCTGGATGGATGTCAGCTGGTTTTGTTGTTTTTTTTTCAAACTCAAATCAAAACAAAACAAAGGCAATCGTCATTTATTATCATTCCGCACGATTTATTTTCTTTTGTTTCCTTTAAATTAGAGTGTGATTTCAAATAAAAATATACTAAGAAGGTATGTAAACGAAGATGAATGTTATTATTATCGACTATTTACTTGTAATATTTGATCGGTGCTTGTAGTTTAGATTGTATTTATGTGCAATTAAGTAAATATCTGGAATGCAAACTGTGTTTTCTACTTATGTACACTTAAAACAAAGTTAAATAATTTGAAAACGGCGTCTACATAATACTATACCTATCTAATTGTTACAGCTATTGTGCATTTTTGATTATGAGAAGAACTCACTCGATCTCATAATATCATTCTTTGTTATGATTCTTCGGGTTTGTCAGGTTCGTAGAGCATTAGACCATTGCGCGCAATAAATTGTAGGTAGAATTCCTCGTTTGTAAGTAGGATTTTTAGTGTCAATGGACAATTTTAGAACAATACGAAACAAGTATGATGGCATGTTGTGTAAATAATTCGATTGTTTTCAGTGTTGTTGTGACTAAGTTGTGTGAGATCGTAAACATTGGATCCACTTCCTGATTCTGCCGTTAATTATCATCAAGTTTTGGTCAAATAACCACCAGAATGTGTACTTATGTTCAATGGTTTATATTTTCATTATTTTTGACCATTTGCTTATGTTCTACACCACAATGTAGAAATGAGAAAGGAGAACCTGTTGATTGGTAAGGTCCCAAACTTTACTTTTGTTCTATCTTACGATTCTTTAATTTTAAATATTTTTTTACTAGTGAGTAAAGTGCCTATAACTTTTTTTTTGATTGTCATTAACAAATTTTCGGGTACTAAAAAATTGTTTTTTTTTAATTGTGTGTTTTATTGCATATAATAACATGGCCCTCGACCAATGAGGAATATAACTATTGAGACTACATTCTAAGAAATCAATAATTAAATAATAACCATTTCAGGTTCTATGTTTATAAACTACCACGAGAGAAGAATCATTTGAACCCACTAGTTCGTCAAGGTGTGGCATATATGTACCTTACACCCTCAAAATTGAGAGGCGGCTGGATTATGTCAGACATGGCCATAAGTGACCCACGATCCATGCTCGGCAGAACATTAGCGCCATTATATCACGTTAGTTTTGTACCTAATACTTGGAACAGATTATTTAAATGAAGATAATGAAAAAGAACACCACTTAAAGCTGGCTGCACACTTCAGTTTTTTCCATATGGAAATTTTAGATCTGGGCACCCAAATACACGCTTCTCATACAAAATGATCAAGTGAGAACATTTTTTATGAAAAGCGTGCATTAGGGTCTCTGGATATGAAATTTCCGAAAGGAAATAAACTGACGTCACGGCCAGCTTTAAGTGGTGTTCTTTTTACTGTTTTTAAAACCCTTCTTTTTTAGGACCGGAATATACTATCTCTAGTTTATAATGACCAACCACCTGCTCTGGAAGATCAGCCAGATGTTTTGTTGAATATTGCACAGAGGTATTCTCAAACTAAGAGAGGTAAGATGCTAGTTACAGATATAGAGTGATATATGTCATTGGAAGGCGTTGGGTGAGACTTTTGCTCAGCCATGGGACAATAGAGATTAATCAAAAAAATAATTTCAAAAAACAAAATAACCTGACTGTGTTACTCTGAAAAGAACAAAAAAATACTATTTTGGTAGGTAGTCTAGTTGTAATAACATACTGCATAACTCAATAATGGTCAATGTCTTTACCAATGATATCTTTATACCTAATAATGACTAGATGGGACGGCCAGATCTTATGGTACAAAAGTTAAAATTCAAACTTAAATTTTAACTTTTATATATTATGGTTGCTTTGGGAGGTATTAGGTAGCAAAGATGTATTTTTAAACATCTAACAAATGTTTTTACTTTTTTCGGAATAACGCCAAATACTTAGGATATGTCGGTTCTTTCCCCTTGACTGACACCCTCTTTTTATCAACTCCTGGCGATATCACGATATACCAATTCTAAATTTGCTTATTAATATTGTTTTTAGGCGCCTCGAACACTTCACACGAAAACTCAGATTTTAAACCATGACAAAATATTATTATTTTTGTCATGGTTTAAAATCTGAATGAAATGAAAACTATTTTATGTTACCTACCTTTCTAGCTACACGGTTTTAACTCCACACATTCAACATCTATCGGTACGAGTGCTAGGCAAGATGTTATAATTTCTTACAAAACTGTGGCTGTGTATTACAAACCACCTGGAACAAATTATCTAAATGATAGTAAAAACCGCATCAAAATCTGACATACACGAGAGACAAAACCGGGAAGCGACTTCGAGGAGAACATAAAACACATACATACAAACAAGTAAACACATAAACACACACACATAAAAGTAGAAAGCGCGCGCGCCCTTTTAAAACTATATTAACGAGCAGGCCGCTCTAACCATCTACACACCAAAAAAATTGTGTAGGAAGTATGCCAATCTGATTTCTTGTATGTAAAAACGCAATTGCGCAGGGGACTGACTTCTGCATCCCCGGCCCTTTCCCTCAGCCCGGTCATTTTAGATTTAAACTTAGACTTTTGAAATTACTGAACGGGACCTCTTGGAATATGTTCGGACCCCTTCCGGGATGATGAAATGACCATTTAGGAAGTCCTGGGACTTTTTTGAGCGTCATCCCGGAAGGGGTCCGAACATATTCCTAAACGAGTTTAGTAATTTTAAATGTCCAAGTTTGGTCAAAAATTGGCTTAAAATGACTGAGCTATCAGACCGACTCGTGACACGGTCGGTTTGCATACATAGGTACATTGCCATATTCCAATTCCAATATATCTATAGAATTGGAAACTTCTACTATCCATTGATTCATTCGCATCAATTTTAGGTCAATTGAATCAGGCAACAGTGAAAAGGTACAAGAAGTTTAAAGTGGGTGACAAGTATTATGATGACTATGACTTGGCTGAGATGTGCAAAATGCACTCTAAGTTCATGAAGACTAGGGTCGAGAGTGGCCACACCAAGGGCGTTCTTCTCGGTGATAAGTTTACGTCGTTGTGGCTGGTGCATTCCGTGCCACGGTTTCCTCCTATACCAAATTGTAAGTATATTATTTAGAAGTGATTCTGTCATCATATTGTGAGCGAAACAAAGAAAATTATTTCTATTTATCCATACAAGCAATTAATTGAATTTCAAAACTTTTCTTTTTAGGGTGCAACCACACTGAACGGTGAGCCGAACTCTTATGTCAATGGAGTAAGGACGCTAATCGAATGCATTGACGTTATCGGTAACAGATCGGAACGGGGCGTGACGATCCGATGCGAATGTCTCCACTGCATTCGATTAGCTGCCTTATTCCGTTGACATAAGAGTTGACTGATTAGCGCAGTAAATAGACGAGAATCAAATTACAAACGGTCCAGTAATTGTGAATTTTTTGAAATGTTGTGTAGGATTATTGTGAGTATTCAAAATAAAAAGGGCACAATTGCCAAGTTTCCGCGTCCGTAGTAATCTTAAAAAAACTAAAATACAGTGTCTCGTTTAGTAACAGTGTTACTCAACTCAATGGGAATACAGAGTGCCGATGAGTAAGAGTGTGACTCATTTGGAAAAACATCAGTTGCAATGAGTAAGACTGTGACTCATTGATACTTTTTTCCCTTTGAGTCTCAGTGTTACTAATCTTGGTATGACTCATCGGGAATAAACCGAAATATGCAATTGCGTTTTGCAGGTAATGAAATTCCCTACGATGTTTGTTCTGCTACTTTTTCTCCTAGAATTAGTCATGACTGGATTACATCGTTCTAAATTAAAAAAGATTGACGAATGTTTGAAAAATGAGATTTTTTTAAGGCAAAGGTTTTTTTTTTCTCGGAAACTGTCAGTCCTAGAAACAAAATATAAAATGTAAATAACGGCAAATTTAATTTTCTACAACATTGTGTAAAACACTTTTCTAGCGAAAATGCACTTAAAGGAAAATATAAGCGAAAAACCGAACAAAGTGGTGATTTTTTTTTCCCATTTTTTGGCGAGTGCAAAAGCTATTCAATTGTGCCATATTTATTTTAAATACTTACAACCATCCTAAACAATAATATAAAAAAATGAGTTACTGGACCGCACGTAATTAACCTCGCTCTATTTACTGCGCTCTGCGCTAGATCGGCTAAAGCCGATTGCGCGTCGATACTTTGGTTGCATCCTTATTGGAAAAGTATCTGTAGAAATCAAAGAAAATGGGTTATACAAAGAGAAATCAGTGAATTATTTCTATTCATAATACATACATATCAGCTACTTTCATGAAGTCAATTAATTTCAAACTTACAAGATATTAAGTGAAGTAATTTTGATATATGCAACTTAATAATGATCGATAAGCGAATTCATTCGCCGGTTGACTGGAAGAGGTCTCTAATTGGGATAAGTCACCCTTTGTGTTCTGTCCTCTTCTGTAGTTTTGTATTGTGTATTTTCTTCTTTACAATTAAGTCTGCAACAACAACATATCAAATCGATATAATATCAAATTGATTCCCATTGTCTTCCAGCCAATGTCCTCAACGTAACCAGGTACGACTATCCGACGACGGGCATGAAGTACGGGCAGTCCATGCTCTGTGTCTCAGTGCAAACCTCCACACTGAACCAGATTGGTACTCAGCTGAAGTACAATGAGCCTCTGATCGTCCACCACAATATTCCCCAGGAGTTGGAGGGGGAACTCCCCAATTTGATGGACGTCGTCAAGAATAAAACTAACGATGCTTCTCCATGGTAAGATGCAGATTTTTTTTTTAAGTTTCTTAATACATACATGAGTGTAATGGTCCTAGTATGAGGACTGATCACCTGTCTGGTGCTTGCTCTTACATACATACACATTATCACGCCTTTTTACCGTGGGAGGCAGAGAATAGCGATCACTCTCTTCATACATGCTCGACGGTTATGGGTGCTCCTAACATCTCACTTTTTAATTATAGGATATTTAATGAAATTAAATACGCTACCTATATGTGTTATTATATAAAAATTTAGCCTAGATTAATTTTACATTGACTTAGTTTTATAAATACAAAAAGTTGCTCATATTCATGAGTACCACCAGTAGAACTTTTGCCTGTTTTTGAATTCTATCCGTACCTCTAGATTATGAGTCAAAAGCATGGTGACATCATTTCTTTTATTGATTATCCTGCGTAAATAACCAACGCTAATATGTTATGCTTCTCAAATAAAGACTAATTGTTATCAATTATTTCTATTGTAATGTAAATGATTGGATCACACATTTTGATATAGGTACTTCGGATCTTTATTTACTCAAACAGCCTTCTGAAGACTGATGAAAAAATCTATTATGTAAAACAGGATAAGTTTTGCACGATATACGCCGACGTGTCTGCTTCTCATGTTATGTTAGTTAGGATATATAAATAAATATGGTAATAAATGAGTTAGTTCATTCCTCTTCATAATATTTTAATTCATAAATTACAAAAACATTTTGTCCCTAAATCATGGGCGTAGTCAGTTTAAGTGTTTAAAATTAATTAAAAAGGTATTTTTTGGGCTTTTGCCTGTTGAAGAATATTATTAGGATTCAGGTTGAGATGATAAAGGTGTGGGAGCTATGCAAAATGAAAGATCAATGAGCTAATAGATAATTTATTTACAACATACATTTCTTATATACATTGAAATCCTTAATAAGAATACACTTACGTGTAAACTCCATTTATTCTTACCAGTCCTATCATGTAAACAATCTTACCATGTCTTTTTATGATTTTACAACAATATAAATTGAAATAGACTTTTTAGGAAATTACTTTCGTGGTTAATAAATGTTTTACTTTAGAATGTTTAGGTTTGAACTAATATTTGATTTATTTTCAACAAAATTCATTAAAAAGTACTGTGAAGATTGTTTACATGATAGGACTGGTAAGAATAAATGGAGTTTAGTAAAACTATGGGTTTTCAAACGCACTTCTTATATCCTGTAGCGATAAGTATGTGTACAAAAAATTATATAAGTTCCTTCTGTAAATGTTTTTACACAGTCATGTTGATTTCTCATCCTATCTCAGCGTGATGTTTATAAAACCTTAGTCACCCAGCAGTATTGTTGTTCGTTAATTTAATGGAAATTTATGATCTATGGCTTCTAACGTCTTGTCCCAAAGTGCCTTGTTAACATTAATATCATTAAACCACGGTAATTTAGTTTTCTTCGTGACTTTGCAGTTATAGAAATATTCCCCACTAATTTTACGAGCATTCTCACAAACTGAGGCGTGAATCGCGGTCTGGGCTCCTTCCCACGGGTTTTTAGAGAAATACATCGCGAAAAATACAAATATAAATCCTAAAAATTTATTTATACCAACTTTGTAGATACGCGTACCAACAATCCCAGGATCTACAGCGTTTACAACTACTTTAGAGCCTTTCAATCTCTTAGACAATTCACGCGTGAATAAAGAAATACACAATTTACTATTAGCGTAATATTGGAAAGGGATGCCGTCGTTCGTCTTCCACATTTCAAAATTAACTTTTCCTACATTGTGGGACACCGATGCCGTATTTATTATCCTGCTGGGTTCGTCCTCATCTCCAGATTTTTCCAAAAGCGGGAGGAGTAGGAATGTCAGTAGAATTGTTCCCAAAAAGTTGACTTGCATGACCATATTGAATCCGTCCCTCGTCATTTTGCTTATAGAAACGCCTGCATTGTTCACTAGTATGTCTAATCTGGACTCATTTTCAATAATCTTTGCCGCAAATTTCTTCACTGACTCATATTTTGATAAGTCTAGATGTTCGAATACAACATTTTTGTTACCGGAGTTATAGATGATGGTTTCCCGTCCACTTATACCCTCGTCTTGAAAAGGGCACGCCACAATGACCCTGGCTCCTCTGCGAGCCAAGTCTGTGGCTACCTCCAGGCCCATGCCAGTAGTTCCTCCAGTCACAAGAACAGTCTTTCCATCTAGTCTCCTCTTCGATTGGCAAATGGTATTCGTGTTTTTCTGATACAATCCTATAATCAGTATTAACGCTGATATTGTCGTAATGACACTATAAAGAATTAAAAGCGCCGCCATCCTGTATTGGCTTTTCGAACTGGAGTTTCAAAATGAATAAGATATTAAGTATACGACGTAATTAAAGTCTTACTATGTCATATACATAATGAGAGTCATAAAAAATTAAAGTGACTTTGTAATTAACTAGCGTCTGCCCACGACTTCGTGTTCAGTTCCGTGATAAAATTTCAAAAACGAACTGACTTTCGTATTTATTAAATTAGTGAAATGGATGGAATAGTTAATTTATCAGTAAGTATGTATTATTAGTAATATTATCTTGCAACCAAAGAAACTCATATCTCTAATGTACGTATATAAAAAGCACATGATAATTAACAATAATTTCTATTTCGCATGTCAGGTGTTCCGGGTTTATGAGTAGGTACTAATTTTAACATTAGTAACATTCCATTGCATATTTTATATAGTTAAAGATAAATTTACATACTTGTCAATATAAATGACATTTCAATAGGGATAAAAAAAATTTACCTACATTGTATTACTGCAGTCACAAATTTCGTTTTATAAGAAACACTTAACTTCTTACAATGATTATTTCAGACTATTTCTACCTCTGAAGGCACACTTTTTGGTGGAGTAAATATCTGTAGGATCAGACCTGAACTCCTGGCCCACAGATCGTGTAGAATACTTAGTCAAAGTAGTCGTTAGTATAATTTCTAGGTGTTGCTAAGGACCCGTACGATATAATAAGGGTTATCGATTTTCCTCACTAGTTGGCGCTTCAAGCTAGTGAAGCCTGTCAGATAGTACAATATTGTCATCAGTTGTCAAATTCAAATGACAGTGTTGCACTTACCATTGGCATTTAAATCGGCCTGGCTGAAGGCAGAAGCGGTCGTGGTCACTGTAGCTCTTGAAAAACATTGATATTGCGAGCGTGTTGAGATCATGAAAATTATATGTAATAGATACTAGCCGCGCTCCGAAGCTTCGCTCCCGTGAGAATTTCGGGATAAAAAGTCCCCTATGTGCTTTTCCCGTTATTTTTCTAACCGTATACCAAATTTCATCAAAATCCGTCCGACTTTACGTGATTGAGTAACAAACATCCTCACAAACTCACGTCCAAACTTTCGCATCTATACATATAATAAAACAGTAAACATATTTTGTCTGTACATTTATAATAGAAAGCAAAAAAAAATTGAAATTTCTTGTTTATAATATTAGTAGGAAAGTAGGAGTATACGCTCCGACCAGCGCCTATCCAGCTCCAAAACCCCGAGAGCTTTCAGCTCGAGTTGCAGAATCGCTTCGAATGCCTGGGAGACTGCGAAAATCTGGACGATTATAATGACAGGTTTGTGCAAATTGTCCAAACAGCTGGGTCTAAGGCCTTCAAAACCCGCTGTTCAAAAGGAACCAAAAAGATCTCGGACCTCACCCACAAACTCTGGAAGAAAGACGTAACTTGGTTCTGCAGTCCTCTGACGATGCTGCTCAGTATCGACGTCTAAACAGACAGATCTCCAAGTCCCTAACGCGCGATTTACGCCAATTCAATACTGAGCGTATTGAAGAGGCGATTAAGCGAAATAAGGGCTCAAAAGTCTTTGCAAGGGATCTGTCTGTTGGTCAAAGCCAACTGACCAAGCTGAAGACTGAGGATGGCAGAATCATTTCGTCGAAGCCAGAGCTGTTGGAAGAGGTTGAGAAGTTCTACGGACAATTATACACCAGCGTACGTGCACCTGTCAGTAATCTGGCCAAAGATCCAAGAGCCAGATTGACCCGACACTACACCGAAGATATCCCGGACGTCAGCCTATATGAGATTAGAATGGCTCTCAAACAGTTAAAAAACAATAAGGCACCGGGTGATGATGGAATCACGGCTGAGCTTCTGAAAGCAGGTGGAACACCGGTATTAAAAGCTCTTCAGAAGCTATTCGATTCCGTCATACTCGAGGGACAAACGCCTACGGCATGGCACAGAAGTGTGGTGGTACTTTTCTTCAAAAAAGGCGACAAAACCTTATTGAAGAATTATAGGCCTATCTCACTTCTGAGCCATGTCTACAAACTGTTTTCGAGAGTCATTACGAATCGTCTCGCTCGCAGGTTCGACGACTTCCAGCCTCCCGAACAAGCCGGTTTCCGAAAAGGCTTTAGTACCGTAGACCACTTACATACGCTGCGGCAGATTATACAGAAGACTGAGGAGTATAATTAGCCCTTATGCTTGGCGTTTGTGGACTACGAGAAAGCCTTCGATTCGATCGAGACCTGGGCTGTGCTACAGTCTCTCCAACGGTGCCAAATTGACTATCGATATATCGAAGCGCTGAAGTGTTTGTACGAAAACGCCACCATGTCGGTCCGTCTCCAGGATCAAGGCTCGAAACCTATCCAGTTGAAGCGAGGGGTGAGACAGGGAGACGTTATATCTCCGAAACTGTTCACCGCCGCCCTGGAAGATGTCTTCAAGCTTCTGGACTGGAGCGGACTCGGTATCAATATCAACGGCGAATACCTCACTCACCTTCGATTCGCTGACGATATCGTAGTCATGGCTGAGACCTTGGAAGACCTAGGCACAATGCTCGATGGCCTCTGTAGAGCCTCTCAACAAGTGGGTCTAAAAATGAACATGGATAAGACGAAAATCATGTCTAATATCCGTGTCGCACCCACTCCTCTAAAGGTTGGAGACTCTACACTCGAAGTTGTTGACAATTACGTATACCTGGGACAAACAGTTCAGTTAGGTAACTCCAACTTCGAGAAAGAGGTCAACCGTCGAATCCAACTCGGCTGGGCAGCGTTCGGGAAGCTTCGCGATATCTTCTCGTCCAAAATACCGCAGTGTCTCAAGACTAAGGTCTTTGACCAGTGTGTGTTGCCAGTAATGACATACGGAACAGAGACGTGGTCGCTTACTATGGGCCTCATAAGAAGGCTCAAGGTCACCCAAAGGGCGATGGAGCGCGCTATGCTCGGAGTTTCCCTGCGTGATCGAATCAGAAATGAGGAGATCCGTAGGAGAACTAAAGTAACCGATATAGCCCGCAGAATCGCCAAACTTAAGTGGCAGTGGGCGGGGCACATAGCTCGCAGAACAGATAGCCGTTGGGGCAGAAAAGTTCTCGAGTGGCGACCACGAACCGGAAAACGTAGTGTTGGCAGGCCTCCCACTCGGTGGACCGACGACCTGGTGAAGGTCGCGGGTTGCGCATGGATGCGGGCAGCGCAGGACCGGTCGTTGTGGAAATCCTTGGGGGAGGCCTTTGTCCAGCAGTAGACGTCTTTCGGCTGAGAGAGAGAGAGGAAAGTAGGAGTAAGTACGATTTGTCATTATGTGTATACTGTCCTACACTCATCGAAATATGTATACTGAAATTAAAAAGAGAGGACTCCCTATTACTACCTGCACTTCTTGACTTCATGTCAATCCTACTTATATTTATTATTCTCGTAAATACGAGTCTACATCTTCTTGAAAGGCCAGCAACACTCTTGTGATACCCCTGGTGTTGTAGTAGTCCATGGGCAGCGGTGATCGCTTACTAAGGCGACCCGCTTGCTCGTTTGCCGCCCTATGTTATAAAAAAAAATATATAAAAAAATACGAAAGTTTGGATTTGAGTTTGTATGTTTGTTCCAATCTCAACCCAATCATACATCAAAGAAGGCACTTTTTCACGTCGAAAACGAACTATACAACCAAATCGTATTATAAATCTCGAAGCTACTACTAGCATTTCGGAACGACCACTGCTGAAAAGAAATGCAGAAAGAATAGTACATTACTGCAGAGGCCTGGAAGTCAGAATTTGCTGGACGAGTAGGTTTAATAATTACTACGAGTCCAGCAAATTCTAATTCCCGCCGAGGTATGTATAGTGCTTTTCTCAACAAATGTGAAGAAATAAAGAAATTAATATAAAAATAATATGAATAACTCACGCATTGTGAGATTTCTTTCGCAGCCCCGCTGTCGATGGATTACTTTTTATGTCTTTTATTTTTTGTAATACCTTATATTTAAAAATTTAAAAGAAGAGATGCCAAATAAATAAATGAATAAAAAAATAATAAATATATAGTCAATCAGTGCCAAGGAAACAGCCCAGTCGCATGACAAAAATGTAGCATAGATTTTGTTTTCTCTAACAACGAAAATGTATTAATATCACAGACTTAAATACTCTTAATATTTAAAAACAAAATTCAAATTAAAATTTCTTTATTTGCATAAAATGTAGTGTAAATGTATGTATGCAAATCTGTTCTATGCTCGAAGAATGCATTTTTTATAATGAAAGTAGCAATTGGCTGTTAGCGCAGTAAATAGACGAGAATCAAATTACAAACGGTCCAGTAATTGTGAATTTTTTGAAATGTTGTGTAGGATTATTGTGAGTATTCAAAATAAAAAGGGCACAATTGCCAAGTTTCCGCGTCCGTGGTAATCTTAAAAAAACTAAAAAAAAAAAAAAACTTTTTTCAGATTTAGGCTCATATTTTCGTTTAGATGCGTTTTTGCTAGGAAAGTGTTCTACAAAATCTTGTAGATAATTAGATTTCCTTTTATTTACATTTTACATTTTGTATCTAGGACTGATAGTTATCGAGATGTGTGCTCATAAAAAAAATTAAAAAAATCTTTTTCGGAAATTTGTCAAACTTTTCACTTCAGAACGCTGTAATCTAGTTATGGCATATTTTAGGAGAATAAGTATTGGAATAAAATTTGTAGGGAATTTAATTACCTACAAAACGCATTTGCATTTTTCTTAACCAACCCTGCAGAATGGGGAGTAAAACTCAATATTAAAACTACGGAATATTGCTTTTTTTGTTATAATATTTTATTTTCTGCTAACTGCGCCTCGGGTCTTCGCTCCCGTGGGAATTTCAGGATATAAAGTAACCTATGTACTATTTCTGGTATTTTTCTACTAGTATACCAAATTTAATACAAATCCGTCCATAGTTCATTGAATAAAGACCAAAATAGAGCTAAGGGTAGGGTTTACTTACAAATGGTTCAATAGTTCTGAATTTTTGATATGTTATTTAGGATGGTTAGTAAGTGTTTAAAATGCAAGAGGCACAATTTCTCCCCCCTTCCACGCCCGCCATATGTTGAAAAAACCAAAAAAAATTGCCACTTTATTCAGATTTGCGCTCTCACCTTCGTTTAGATGCATTTTAGCTACATTAGAGTTCTACACAACGTTGTAAAAATAAATTTCCTATAATGTACAATTTATATTTTGTTTCTAGGATTAATAGTTATGGAGATGTGCACTTTAAAAAAATCGCATTTTTTAATCGCATTTGGAAATTTGTCAAACTTTTTACTTCAGAGCGCTGTAATTTATTTATGGCCTACTCTAGGAAAATATATATTGGAATAAAATTTGAAGGAAATTTAATTGCCTACAAAACACATGCTTTTTTTTTAACCAACCCTACTTAGTAGGGAGTAAAAGTAAAAGTTAAAATATTACGTTTTTGCTATCATATTTTATTGTCTACTAGCTGCAGCCGGGGGCTTTACTCCCATAGGAATATTGGGATAAAAAGTACCTTATGTGCTAGCCCTGATATTTTTCTACTAGCATACCAAATTTTATCGAAATCCGTCCAGTAGATTTTTTAGATTGAGCAAGAAATATCACATCCAAACTTTTTCATTTTAAAATCGTGTTTCTTTCCTAATCTTTATTGCTGATGAAGCAAATATTATCTAATATCTGTACTTGATAATGTCCACAGACACTTTTACAGTGTCCCAATCAGGTACCGGTTACTCACCTGCAATGAATCACACTATAAATGGGAAAGTTTGGATGTGATATTTGTTGCTTAATCACACAAAATCTACTAGACGGATTTCGATTAAATTTGGTATACTAGTAGAAAAATATCAGGACTAGCACATAAGGTACTTTATATCCCGAAATTTCCATGGGACTGAGATTCAGTTAGTAAAAAGTAAAATATTATAGCAAAAAACAATTTCCGTTGTTTTATCATTTAGTTTTACTCTCCACCTTGCAGGGTTGGTTAAGAAATATGCAATTGCGTTTTGCAGGTAATTAAATTCCCTACGATGTTTGTTCTGCCATGACCTATTCTAGGAGAAAAAGTTCCTAGAATAGGTCATGACTGGATTACATCGTTTTAAATTAAAAAAGATTGACGAATGTTTGAAAAATGAGATTTTTTTAAGGCAAAGGATTTTTTTTTCTCGGAAACTGTCAGTCCTAGAAACAAAATATAAAATGTAAATAACGGCAAATTTAATTTTCTACAACATTGTGTAGAACACTTTTCTAGCGAAAATACACTTAAAAGAAAATATAAGCGAAAAACCGAACAAAGTGGTGATTTTTTTTTTATTTTTCCAATTTGGCGGCGAGTGCAAAAGCTAGTCAATTGTGCCATATTTATTTTAAATACTTACAACCATCCTAAACAATAATATAAAAAAAATTGAGTTACTGGACCGCACGTAATTAACCCCTAGGGAAGGTTCGCTCTATTTACTGCGCTATGTGTGACAAGTTACATAATTGATGTGACATTGACAGATGACAAATGAATTTAAAAGTTTTCAGCAGCGGCCGGGAATGAATTTTTATACAAATTTCCCGGCCTAGGCTAGGAAAGTACCTAATGCATGAGCCAGAAACACAGAAAACCCACAATAGATTGAGTATCATTCAATGCCTCTTCGCGTCGAAAGTCACTAAACTTAGGGGAAGTACGCGGGGGTCGGGAGCGGTAGCTGACGTCAACGAGAAAAGGACACACATATCCTTGATACTTAGAAAAGAAAGAGATGCTTGCAAAAGACATCAACGTCACCCCATTTTGGTACTCTAGTTCGCACTGTTTCACATAGTTCGACCATTATAAAGTGAACTCTGCACGTAATTATATTAAAATAATGAATAAACTTACCTGTGGCACAGAATTAATATTAGTACTACGTACAGAAAGGAAACTCCCTGCCCCTCCCGCAATATGGCACCCCCTGCTCCTTCCGCACTTCTCCCCCGTTCTTGTGTAACTGTGGGACGTTCGACTATGAAAACGCACACATTGACGTGTTACTGACGTGTTCACGGATATACAGTTTAATTTGTAGTAGTAGTAGGCATATTTGACGCGCCGTTTCTATGAAGCGCCCGCCCTGTGCCTGTGGAAAGATATACCATCCTTTTGGAGATTTGATATCCTTGATGATTTTCCGCAGCATTTTACGCAACATGTACTCATTTTTACACACTTAACGAACCTAATAGATTTTTTCGGAAATTTTCACGAAACGACCTCACAGGTCTGAGTTCTGGTCGCAACTAATGAAGCAATTTCATTTATACGTGCAAAAGCATGTAAGTGTGGTGAACGCGGACGCCCATACAAGCGGAATCTATTGGGGGTTATCTGTGGCCAGGAATCACAAACTTCCTGTCAACTTTATACTACAACCGAGGTGCAAGCACCTCGCGTGCTTTGCAGGGCAATTATAAAAAAACAGTTCCGATTGGACGAAAAATTTTAGGGAAATTATCAAAAAGTCATCTACATAAAAAAGTGGTCGGTTGGGATCAGGTGAAGAGCCGAAAGGCTGCTCTGGCTTTTGCTCTTTGCTGTTAAAACGCATCTCGGCCTACGTCCTCGCTTGCCCCGGCTGGAGGAGGGGCTCGGCCTCCGGCCTCGCCTCGCCTCTTGGATTCTTATACGCAGCTCGGCCTGCGGCCTCGCTTGCCGCAGGAGCCTCGGCCTTCGTCCTCGGCTCCCCGACCTTCGTCCTCGGCTCCCCGGCTGGTGATTTGAGGTATAAGTAGTCATCATCAAGTCATCCATGTATACGAATGGCTCGGCCTTCGGCATCGCCCAATTCTTTTCGCACGAGACGAAGCTCGGCCTCCGGCCTCGCAGGCGCAAGCTTCGGCCTTCGGTCGGCTCCCCGGCTGGTAACATAGCTGGCCCATACAAACGCATCGAAAAGATTTCCAAAAAAAAAAAAAACCTGTCAGTTGGGGGGTCCCACGGTCACCCCAAACAATATTGTCTATGACGGTAAAACTCTACGAGTCCGTTTCCCTCCCCCCCAAAACCCCCAGTCAAGTTTTTATGGGAAAATAAAATTTTGTATGAAAAAAAAAGTCGAAAAAACCATAGACTACCGCCGGCTGTGGTCGTCGCCCAGGGTCCTCTATGACATTTGGTCGAGCACCCCCCACCTATCTATTATGGTTTCCTGCTGGTTGGTCCTGAATAATGTCTACATTTCCGTGCATTTATGAGAAAACTAAATATACTTTCTTAATACATACATACCTACACATTATCACCGTTACGTCGCAAAATGTCCTTTTTGCAAAATGTCCCCTACACCTTTTTCCCGTAGGGGTTGGCAGAGAGTAGCGATTTCCACTTGCTACGATCCTCTACATTCATCATCACTCTCTTCATACATGCTCGCCGGTTATAGGTGCTCCTAATATCTCCCTTTTTAATGAAATTAAATACGCTATACTATTACAATCTAGCCTATCAGGCTAATGATTAATTTTACATTGACCTAGTTTTATAAATACAAAAAGTTGCTCATATCCATGAGAACTTCCACAAGTAAAAATTTTGCTAACGTTTTTGAATTCACTCAATGGCATCACAGATATTATAATACTATGCTAGTGATGGCATGGTGACATCATTTTATTATTTTATTTAACATCATGCGTAAATAACCTATGCTAATATTATGGCTTTGTTTCTCAAATAATGACTAATGATAACCGAATGGACTTTGTTTGATATTTCTCAATAATTTTCTTAATTATTATTGTGATTGGATCTATATTTATTCATACAGACTTCTGAAGATGGTTAATAAAATCTGTTATATTAAAGAGGATAAATTACGCACGATATTAGCCGACTAGTGTCTGCTTCTCAAGTTAGTTTTATGTTAGTTAGGATATAAATAAATGAGTCCATTCCTCTTCATATTATTTTAATTCTCTCTCTCAGCCTAAAGACGTCCACTTAATTCTAAAATTACAAAAAACATTTTGTCCCTTGAATCATGGGGAATATTAAACTACCACTTTGTATTGCAAATGATGTTTTAACTACATAACATAAACTAGTTAAATACTTTTTTAGTAGTTACCTACTTAAATAGGTATTTTTGTGGGCTTTTGCCTGTTGGAGAATATTATTAGGATTCGGGTTGGGATGATGAAGGAATAAGAATACACTTACGTGTAGTCAAACTATGGGTTTTCAGAAGCACTGCTTTATTCTTGAGCGACAATAAGTAGCCAAAGTGATGATGATTATATTTTATTACTTCCTTAAGTAATGTTTACACAGTCATGTTCTTAGGTCATGTTGATTTCTCATCCTATCTCACGTCATGTTTGCTATAAAACCTTAGTCACCCAGCAGTAGGTATTGTTGTTAGTTAATTTATTGGAAATTGATGATCTATGGCTTCCAACGTTTTGTCCCAAAGTGCCTTGTTAACATTAATGTCATTAAACCACGGTAATTTAGTTTTCTTCGTGACTTTGCAGTTATAGAAATATTCCCCACTAATTTTACGAGCATTCTCACAAACTGAGGCGTGAATCGCGGTCTGGGCTCCTTCCCACGGGTTTTTAGAGAAATACATCGCGAAAAATACAAATATTGATCCTAAAAATTCATTTATACCAACTTTGTAGATACGCGTACCAACAATCCCAGGATCTACAGCGTTTACAACTATTTTAGAGCCTTTCAATCTCTTAGACAACTCACGCGTGAATAAAGAAATACATAATTTACTATTAGCGTAATATTGGAAAGGGATACCGTCGTTCGTCTTCCACATTTCAAAATTAACTTTTCCTATATTGTGGGACAGCGATGCCGTATTTATTATCCTGCTGGGTTCGTCTTCATCACCAGATTTTTCCAAAAGTGGGAGGAGTAGGAAAGTCAGTAGAATTGTTCCCAAATAGTTGACTTGCATGACCATATTGAATCCATCCCTGGTGATTTTGCTTATAGGAACGCCCGCATTGTTCACTAGTATGTCTAATCTGGATTCATTTTCAATAATCTTTGCCGCAAATTTCTTCACTGACTCATATTTTGATAAGTCTAGATGTTCGAATACAACATTTTTGTTACCGGAGTTATAAATGATGGTTTCCCGTCCACTTATACCCTCGTCTTGAAAAGGGCACGCCACAATGACCCTGGCTCCTCTGCGAGCCAAGTCTGTGGCTACCTCCAGACCCATGCCAGTAGTTCCTCCAGTCACGAGAGCAGTCTTTCCATCTAGTCTCCTCTTCGATTGGCAAATAGTATTCGTGTTTTTCTGATACAATCCTATAATCAGTATTAACGCTGATATTGTCGTAATGACACTATAAAGAATTAAAAGCGCCGCCATCCTGTATTGGCTTTTCGAACTGGAGTTTCTAAATGAATAAGATATTAAGTATACAACGTAAATAAAGTTTTACTTTGTCATATACATAATGAGAGTCATAAAAAAATTAAAGTGACTTTGAAATTAACTAGCGTCTGCCCGCGACTTCGTTTTCTGTGTCATGATAAAATTTTCATAACGAACTGACTTTCGTATTTATTAAATTAGTTAAATGGATAGAATAGTTAATTTATTAGTTAGTATGTATTATTAGTTAGTTTATTTATTTATTTATTATTTTATTATGTATTATTAGTAATACTATCTATCTTGCAACTAAAGAAACTCATATTATATAAGTAATGTAAGTACGTATATAAAAAGTACATGACACAATAATTTATATTTCACAAGTTATTGGTGTTCAGTTCAGAGCCTATGAGTAGGTACTTATTTTGACATTAAAATTTGTAACATTCCATTTCATATTTTATATAGTTAAAGATAAATTTACATACTTGTCTATATAAATGACATTTCAATAGGGATAAAAAAATGTTACCTACATGCAGTCATAAATTTTGTTTTATAAGAAACACCTAACTTCTTACAATGACTACTTCATACTATTTCTACCTTCGAAGGCACACTATTAGGCGGAGTAAATATTTATAGGATTCGGCCTGAACTCCAGCCTCTTGATTCTACAAATTACAAACGTAGATGTCGTGCCTCAGTTGTGTCTCAAAAGCCAAAGAAATCGTAAAAAATATGTAGGTATACTGAAATAAACAAGCTAATTATTAAAAAATAAAAAACACGACTGACAACTTGTGCTTGACCGAAGGCCGGGACCGTCTCGTGAGCAAAGAGAGTGACAAGGCCGAAGGCCTAGCCCTTCTTATACATGAATGACCTTCATATTTCATCTCAAACCCCCAGTAAACAGTTCGGTCTCGGGGCGAGCTGCGTACATGAAGCCGAGAGGCGAGGTGAGGCTAAAGCACCTAGCGTGCTGTGCAGGACCATTTTACTTTTGCAGTTTCGAGTATGTTGAAGAAAAGTTTTGGAGGTAGGCAAAAAGTCATCTACGTAGAAGAGTTGTCGGTTTAGACTAGGTGAAGAGCCGAAAGACTATTTTCGCTTTAGCTCTTTGCTATAAAGCCGCAACTCTGCTTTCGATCTCCCTTGCGCCGGCTGGAGGCAGGCCCCGGCCTTCGGACTCGCTTCGCCTCTCGGCTTCATTTACGGAATTCAGCCATCGGCCTCGCGGGCCAAGGCGAATCGGCCTTCGGCCTCAGTATCTCGGCTGATTGCTGGGGCTTTAAGATGAAATCGGAAGATCGTCCATGTATACGAAAGACTGCCTTCGGCCTCGCCCCGCTTTTTGATCACGATACGGAGCACGGCTTTCGGCCTAGCCTGGACGCAGCTCGGGCGGCTAGGTACCCTGGTTTACTGGAGGTTTAAGATGAAATATAAAAGTCGTCCATGTATACAAAGGGCTCGGCCTTAGCCTTAGGCCTCGTCCTGCACTTTATTCTCGAACGGCGGCGCAGCTAGGGGATGCGCAGATATATAGAGGGGAGGGGAGGTGCTCAACCGAATGTCATAGAGAAACCTGGCGACGACCACAGCCGGTGGTGGTTTGGTAGTTTAGCCGAAGCTCGGTCTGCGGCCAAAGGGAGTACTGCCTTCGATTTTAAGCCAGTGTAAGCCAGCCAGATCTTGTAATAGCCGATAGTAGCGTTGCCGATCAATAGTCAGACTACTATCGTAGAGGGTGACCGTGATACCCCGACCTGCTGCGTTAAAATCGAGGGCTGCCAGCCAAGCAAGCGAGGCCGAAGGCCGAGCTTGGGCTTGTGAGCAAAGAGCGGGCGAGGCCGAAGGCCGGGTCCTTTGTGTACATGGACGATCTAACGGTGTTGATCTTACTAACAATCTTATACAACTAAAAGTACATTTAAACATTTAAGTTATATATAGTTTTGAAATTGCCTTTCAAAGCCCTTCAATTTGATACTACACTCGATAAGATTGGTCATTTTTTTTTTTCGGTCATCTGTTTATCGCGTATATAATCCGCCATTTTGTTTTTATGATTACTTCACATAGCCTATGTCACTCGGACGAATGCAAGGAATCCAACAATACCTCTCACATCAAAATCTGTTAAGCCGTTCAGGACTTATGGTGGAATAAAGAACTTACATACATACATACATACATACTTACATACATACATGAACGCTGAAAACATAACACTCCTTTTTTGGTCAGTCGTGTAAAAAGAGAGGACTCCCTACTACCTGCATTATTGACGTCAATCCTGCGTATATGTATTATTCTCGTAAATACGAAAGTTTGGATTTGGGTTTGTACCTATGTGTTCCAATCTCAACCCAATCATACTTCAAATAAGGCATTTTTCACTTCCGAAACGAATTATAATCAATTCGTATTATAAATCTCGATGCTACAAACTACTAGTAGAACGACCAATGCTGAGAAGAAATGCGGAAAGAAACTCATTATACAGTCTTAATACATACGCCTTCGGAACTATTTCGGAACGAACAATGCTGAGAAGAAATGTGGAAAGAAACTCATTATATAGTCTTAATACATACGTCTTTTTCACGTGGGGGTAGGTAGAGAGTAGCGATTTCCACTTGCTACGATCCTCTACACTCATCACTCTTCATACATGCTCGCCGGTTATGGGTGCTCCTAATTATCTCCCTTTTTAAGGAGGATATTTAATGAAATTAAATACGCTATACTATTACAATCTAGCCTATCAGGCTAATGATTAATCTTACTTTGACCTAGTTTTAAAATAAAAAGTTGCTCATATCCATGACTTCCACAAGTAAAAATTTTGCTAACGTTTTTTAATTCACTCTGTTGATTATGAGTCAATGGCATCACAGATATTATAATACTATGCTAGTGATGGCATGGTGACATCATTTTATTATTTTATTTAACATCATGCGTAAATAACCTACTTATGCTAATATGGCTTTGTTTCTCAAATAATGACTAATGATAACCTAATGGATTATGTTTAATGTTTCTCAATAATTTTCTTAATTATTATTGTGATTGGATCTATATTTATTCAAACAGACTTCTGAAGATGGTTAAAGAAATCTGTTATATTAAAGAGGATAAATTACGCACGATATTAGCCGACTAGTGTCTGCTTCTCAAGTTAGTTTTATGTTAGTTAGGATATAAATAAATGAGTCCATTCCTCTTCATATTATTTTAATTCTCTCTCTCAGCCTAAAGACGTCCACTTAATTCTAAAATTACAAAAAACATTTTGTCCCTTGAATCATGGGGAATATTAAACTACCACTTTGTATTGCAAATGATGTTTTAACTACATAACATAAACTAGTTAAATACTTTTTTAGTAGTTACCTACTTAAATAGGTATTTTTGTGGGCTTTTGCCTGTTGGAGAATATTATTAGGATTCGGGTTGGGATGATGAAGGAATATGAATACCCTTACGTGTAGTGAAACTATGGGTTTTCAGAAGCACTGCTTTATCCTTTAGCGACAATAAGTAGCTAAAGTGATGATGATTATACTTTATAACTTCCTGAAGTAATGTTTACACAGTCATGTTCTTAGGTCATGTTGATTTCTCATCCTATCTCACGTCATGTTTGCTATAAAACCTTAGTCACCCAGCAGTAGGTATTGTTGTTAGTTAATTTATTGGAAATTGATGATCTATGGCTTCCAACGTTTTGTCCCAAAGTGCCTTGTTAACATTAATGTCATTAAACCACGGTAATTTTGTTTTCTTTGTGACTTTGCAGTTAATTAAATATTCCCCACTAATTTTACGAGCATTCTCACAAACAGCGGCGTGAATCGCGGTCTGGGCTCCTTCCCACGGGTTTTTAGAAAAATACATCGCGAAAAATATAACTATTGATCCTAAAAATTTATTTGCACCAATTTTAAAGATACGTGTACCAACAAACCCGGGATCTATAGCGTTTACAACTACTTTAGTGCCTTTTAATCTTTTGGACAACTCACGCGTGAATAAAGATATACACAATTTACTATTAGCGTAATATTGAAAAGGGTGGCCGTCGTTCGTCTTCCAAGTTTCAAAATTAACTTTTCCTATATTGTGGGTCACCGATGCCGTATTTATTATTCTGCTGGGTTCGTCGTCATCACCAGATTTTTCCAAAAGCGGGAGGAGTAGGAAAGTCAGTAGAATTGTTCCCAAATAGTTGACTTGCATGACCATATTGAATCCGTCCCTGGTGATTTTGCTTATAGAAACGCCTGCATTGTTCACTAGTATGTCTAATCTGGACTCATTTTCAATAATCTTCGCCGCAAATTTCTTCACTGACTCATATTTTGATAAGTCTAGATGTTCGAATACAACATTTTTGTTACCGGAGTTATAGATGATGGTTTCCCGTCCACTTATACCCTCGTCTTGAAAAGGGCACGCCACAATGACCCTGGCTCCTCTGCGAGCCAAGTCTGTGGCTACCTCCAGACCCATGCCAGAAGTTCCTCCAGTCACAAGAGCAGTCTTTCCATCTAGTCTCCTCTTCGATTGGCAAATGATATTCGTGTTTTTCCGATACAATCCTAGAATCAGCATTAACGCTAATATAGTCGTTATGACACTATAAAGAATTAAAAGCGCCGCCATCCTGTATTGGCTTTTCAAACTGGAGTTTCTAAATGACGAAGATAGTTAAGAACGTAAATGAAGTCTTACTTTGACATATACATAATGAGAGTCATAAAAAAATTAAAGTGATTAGCGTCTGCCCGCGACTTCGTGTGCTGTTTCATGATAACATACTTTTTCTATTTGTATTTTAAATTGGTTGAATGACTAGAATAGTTAATTTATCAGTTAGGTAGGTACGAGTATTATTAGTAATATTATCTTGCATCCAAAGACACTCATATTATAAATTGTACGTAGGTTGTATAGGTGCTACATGAATATAATATGTAAAAAGTATTCAGTACGGGTGGCTATTGTAGGTTCAAATTTTATCATTTGTAACATTTCATTGCATGTTTTATATATATAGTTAAAGATAAATTTACATACTTGTCTATTATTGTTACATAATTGTATATATGACATTTGATTAAAATGACATTTCAATAGAGATAAAAAAAATTTACCTACATATATTATTGCACTCGTAATTTTTGTTTTATAAGAAACACAACACTTTTAACAATGACTAAATGTGTGCCTTCAAACTACTTCAAAGGCACACTATTAGGTGGAATTACTATCTATAGGATCAGTCCTAAACTCCTAGCCACAAATAGTGTAGAATACTTTGTTAAAGTAGTCGTTAGTATAATTTCTGGGTGTTGCTAAGATCAGTACGATACAATTGGCATTTAAAACGGCCTGGTCGAATGCAGTAGTAGTGGTCCTGATCACTATAGCCTTTGAAAGACATTGATATTGCGAGCGTGCTGACAGATCATCAATAGTACATTACTGCCGCAGTCTATAATGACTACTTTGTTGGTCGCGCTGATGATGGCCGACAGTGCAGCTCCAGGCCGACACAGCGCGGTTAGCGTGCAGCACTTGATGGACGAGCTGAGATAAAGGCCGAGACCGTTGGTTGAGGCCTTTACAACGAGGACAGCAAGGGCTGCAATGATGGCCAAGCTTAAGGCAATCATAGCGTGACCAGCGAAGCAGTCATTGTGGGCCAAGGCTTGTATAGTGCTTTAATCAAAAATGCAAATACCTAATCTAAATAAAACCAGCAAGTAATTTAAAAAAATAATATTAAAACTTTGAAATGTCAAAATAGTGGCCGGCAAAACTTTGTCGGCCGCTTTTTGAAACAGACGACACAGCAAGGTCGACTTTGCTCAAACAAGGTTGTCAAAATAATGACCACATTACATGCATTTTTGTGTAAAATATGTAACTGGCTTTTGCCCGCGAACAATCCGCGTGAATTTCCAACGGGTACAGTGCTTTTTCCTAGTATGAAAGGTACCCTATGTCCTCAGTCTTCGAGCAACAAGGACTTCCGCGCGCGAGGAGTCCGTGTTGCTCTATGTTCTCAGTACTTCAAACTATATGTATGCGAAATACGCACTTTCGCATTTATGATATTATTATTAATACCCCAAAAGCAACTAGTAAGTGATATCTTGTATCATCAGCCGCGGGGAGTCCACTGTTGGACATAAGATCTGACTATATCCTATGCTTTACCACTTAATGAAAAAATAAAATAGATAGATAGATAGATAGATCAACACTTTATTGCACCATTTACAAAAAGAACATACAAAAAGAGACAAAATAAAATACAAAAAATGAGCGCAAAGGCGGGCTTATCGCAAATGCAATTTCTTCCAGCCAACCTTTGGGTGGAAGGAAATATACATGACAAAAATTTAGGGTGCAGTAAACACTAAAGATAAAGGATAAAAAAAAAAATTAAAAATAAACTACTACTAAAAAAAACTATAAAATATACTATAAAATATCTACTTAATAAAAAAATTCCAGGTACCACATAGAGAGTTTCGAGACGCTGGTCGGGCGTAAGTTCCTATCGTTTGCGAAGAGTGCGATGTTCAACGACGATTTATATAGCGGGCTGGTGGCTGAGGTGTTGCAGTCCGATTTGCTGGTCGAGTCCTGGACTAACGGGCCCGGGACACTGGACTCAGAGTGCAATAGGAACTTCCAGTGAGTACCGCCAGATGTCGCGTCTGCATCATAAACTAAAAGGGCTTTTTTAGGTTATGTGCCAATGTCTCCCTTAATTTTGAGGGTTTAGTCAGGTCATAAAATATGTTATTCTCTCTCTCTCTCTCTCTCAGCCGAAAGACGTCCACTGCTGGACAAAGGCCTCCCCCAAGGATTTCCATAACGACCGGTCCTGCGCTGCCCGCATCCATGCGCATCCCGCGACCTTCACCAGGTCGTCGGTCCACCGAGTGGGAGGCCTGCCAACACTACGTTTTCCGGTTCGTGGTCGCCACTCGAGTACTTTTCTGCCCCAACGGCTATCTGTTCTACGAGCTATGTGCCCCGCCCACTGCCACTTAAGTTTCGCGATTCTGCGGGCTATGTCGGTTACTTTAGTTCTCCTACGGATCTCCTCATTTCTGATTCGATCACGCAGAGAAACTCCGAGCATAGCGCGCTCCATCGCCCTTTGGGTGACCTTGAGCCTTCTTATGAGGCCCATAGTAAGCGACCACGTCTCTGTTCCGTATGTCATTACTGGCAACACACACTGGTCAAAGACCTTAGTCTTGAGACACTGCGGTATTTTGGACGAGAAGATATCGCGAAGCTTCCCGAACGCTGCCCAGCCGAGTTGGATTCGACGGTTGACCTCTTTCTCGAAGTTGAAGAAAATATGTTATTATATCATATATATTAATGTGGGTATTCGCTGACTCATTATGATTCAACGATTCTCGAATGACTTGACAATTTTTTTCACGAACTTTGTATTTTATTTACTCATGATGACCTCGGCCGAGTTACAAATTTATAAAAAAATAATATTTACTTATTAAACTAAGGTATCGTTCTTAACGGTTAACTCCACGGAGGAGGTTCTTAAAAGTCGTGTGTATTTTTTTCTATGCTTTAACAGATTACAAAAGTTTTTCGTCTAATAGAGGGAATATGCAGATAGGTGCCATATTTTTTTTACTATAATTATTTTTTTACAAATAACTGTTTAATTTTTCAGAGTACGCAACATCGAGCGTCTGAAGTTTCCGATCGCCAAAATGTCATTCACATCTCACAACGATCACTCGAAATGGGCCGTGGCGGTGGCCCACAAGATGCACAATAGCCAAGACACTAAGGTGGCCGACTACTGGGTCTGTGTCGGTGATATCAACAGGGCGGTGAGTACACTGTTAAACTTGTGTTTATATGGAAAACCAATGTTTAAAATAATACTTTCAAAATGTCGTTCACCTCGCACAACGACCACTCGAAGTGGGCCGTGACGGTGGCCCACAAGATGCACAATAACCAAGACACTAAGGTGGCCGACTACTGGGTCTGTGTCGGTGATATCAACAGGGCGGTGAGTTCACTGAAACTTGTGTTTATCTGGAAAACAAATGTTTAAAATAATGCTTTCAAAATTTCGTTCATCTCGCACAACGACCACTCGAAGTGGGCCGTGGCGGTGGCTCACAAGATGCACAACAGCCAGGACACCAAGGTGGCCGACTACTGGGTCTGTGTCGGCGATATCAACAGGGCGGTGAGTACACTGTTAAACTTGTGTTTATCTGGAAAACCAATGTTTAAAATAATGCTTTCAAATATTTGTATTAATCTGAAAAACCAAAGTGAAATAACTAGCCTAGCCCCGGGCGCTTCGGCCACGTGGGAATTTCCGGATAAAGAATGATGTTCCCGGTATTTTTTAGTTCCAAATTCATTTAAAGACAAACTGTCACATTTCTAATATTAGTAGGATAAAGTCAAAAATATTTTTCACTTCTCATGCTCGGAAAGTGCTTATTTGTGCAGGATATAGGCTGCACAAAATCGAATTTTGTGCACAAGGGCATTAACGTATCTACTCATAAATGTATCTATATTAAGGCAAAGAAAATGAGCCATACAGCCAAACACGATAAAAAGTTCATAGATAGAATTTGTTATTTTATAATATTTACTTTTAATTTATTTGCCTTATGTGTTTTTTAAGACATAAAAGATATTAACATTTAAATTAAAGTACGGTAGGTTATTTAATTAATTAAAGAAAAATATTATTACAAAATTAATATAATAGTAGGCTGTATAGGTCTGCAGCCCAAGCCTATCAATGTCGTAAGATTAAAAAAATAAAGCGGCGGGAAACAGCTCTTGTTTTTTCGTGCGATTATTAATTTCTTCAATTTGACTTATTTCCTCGCAATCGAAGTGAAAAGCAGAGTTTATAACTCGTCCACAAAACGATTTTTATCCTCGACATTACTATCAGCCCTCGCCTTCGGCTCGGGCTGCTAAAAGTCTCGGATAAAAATGATTCGTTTTGTGCACTTGTTGTAAAATCTACTATTTCGGTTTGGTAATCCGTTGTATGAAATACCTTATACATCCATGGGTATTCCCTATGAACCTAACATTTGTACCATAGAACCAACGGCGGATCCAGGATTTTTTTCTGGGGGGGGGGGCACAAGTGGTGGACTTTGAATGTTGGGGGGGGGGTGCAACATATTGACATTCGTCCTGCCTAGTAATTTCCTGTTCTCGAACATTTCTTCCCTTGATAAATTTCCGAAAATTCTCAGAAATTTCTCGGGTTTTAAGGAAAATTTCCTGTTATTTCCGTGAAATTTCCAAGAAACTTTCCGCTGTTTCTTTGAAAATTTCGGAAACGGCACATCACTAGTCCTGCCTGATGCTGTCTGGGGGGGGCACGTTTCTGTTATTTCTTAATTTGATATGCACTGTCATGGAATCTCCCTCCACAGTAGGTACACAAAAAAGCAGTCTGGGGGGGGCACGTGCCCTCGTGCCCCCCCCTATATCCGCTACTGCATAGAACAACCGATAGAAAAGTGTAATTCGAACGCACGGTTCTAAAGTACAGAAACCATTTAAATTCTATTCATATTATAAAATTCAAGGTTGATTTGATAATAGCGTAATATCATTTACACTGGGCGTGTAGTGCACTAACTTTTGCCTGCGACTTTGCCTGCGTGAAATTTCCTTTTTAGATTCTAAACGGCGGCGTATCGAGATGGAACCTGCGCCAAATTTTCAGATTTTCAGTTAGAGTTCAGCAATGCAACTGTGTTGTGAATTTATGTATATTTATGGTCGATAATTTTCCCTTATCATTATCACGTTATTAGCTGCTTCACATAAACGTGTGAAATAGCGATTAGTATTTTACAATGACACGTTAAAGTAAGGTTTTTGTCTGAATTAAAAGTAAGTTACAAGTACATATTTATTCCTTACAGAAAAGACAAAACCCCTAATAAAATGACATATTTTTACTGTTCGGTGCCATAATACCATCAAAATGAATCCCAATCCCATCCCAACAAATATCATAAAAGCGAAAGTGAGATTGAATATTTGTATTTCCTCATGACTGAGGGTCATGGTCATTATATGGAATGAAACAAACACAACGACTCTCTTGGCCATTTTAATAGAGTGGTTTGCCATTGCCTTATCCATTTCACACATTAGCTGATAATCATCAACCAGAGAGCAGGTTTCCTCACGATGTTTTCCTTCACCGGACACTTTATCTACTGAACTAATTTTCTTGAAATTTCGCATGCTCATAGTTAGGAGTACTGAGAACGACATAGAGTACTTTGTATCCCAAAATTCCCACTGGAGCAGAGTTCTGGGGCATAGCTAGTAGCATAATATACATATTATACAGGGTTACTGGTAATTAGATGCGAATCTCTCAGGGGGTTGTAGGTAGTGTTATTTGGATTAATTTAAACCTATAATGGGTAATCCAAAAGTTTACCGTTTTCGAGATTTTTGATATTTTAATGTTTTTTTCCAATTAAGTTTCAATTTTTTTTGTAAGAAAAAAGTATTCTTCATAATCAAATTATTTTCACAGTTAATTAAGGGTGATAATGGAGCACTTATTATCAATCATAACATCATAGAAATACTTAACCAGTTCGGAACAGGGAGTACAAAACATAACGAAAATGTGTGTTTATTGCAACAAATGCCTTTTTAAAAGCAAATTTTCTCAAAATAATCACTAGTGTTTAATTGTGCAGATTATTAAAAAAACATCTACATTTTATCAGCTTTCTAAGCCAAATTTAGTTTTTTTAGTTTTAATAGTAGCATAATATTTAGTTAAAAATTTATTAATTCCAGTTACCACAAGAGTCGCGCGGTGGCGGCACCGTGTGTACTTCGGGGCCAATTTTGTGGGGCAATTTCGCTCATCTCATCGAGACTGTTCAAACGTGTAGTTAAATATTTATTTACTACAATTTATAGGTATATCACGTTCTATCTGTCGTTACAACCTTTGTTACGTGAATCTTTTAACTTTTATTACCTTTTACAATGTACGTCTCAAGTAATGTCAGTCAAAAATTTCAGTCGTAATATCGAACGAAAATATTTTTGTTAGTGATTTTGAATATGCTTAATTTTATGGCATCATATAAGTTTTATGTATATTTATTTAAGTGCGTATTTGTTATTGTAAGTTATTCGTAAAGTCTATAAAATTAACCCGCCTAGATTACAACTTTTATAAATTGGTTGTTTAAATAGTCACTATCGAATTTTCATTTTGGAAAAGGGCCATCCGATACGTTTATCTGGCTAGGATATGATATACATGGAATCACGTCTTTATCCCTTACGGGGTAGACAGAGCCAAGAGTCATGAGACTCGAAGGCCATATGATGTATCTTTACCAAATTAGATGATAATCCTCTCAACGGTTGAGGCGTTATTTAATATTAAACATCCAAATACCAAAAAGTCGGTCTTATGAGTAGTATAAATTAAAAAAAAAACTGAATACTGATTTACTAATCCCCTGATTAATAATTGATTATAAAAAAATATAGGAACCTTCCTATATTTTTTTAACCAATTATACTTTTATATAAAAATATAAGTTAGTTAAGTAAGAACAAAAGCCCGTTAGATGTCACAAATGTTTTTCGTAGGTAGTACAAAAAGTTATTAACATACCCTCCTAAGACCCTGCGTACTGCCTAAAGAACAAAATGACCACCATACTTAAGTCCTGAGTATTACAAAGCGACAGATGTCGAATTGACCTAATGTTCTTTACAAAGAATAAAATAAATGTCATCACTAAGTCCTGAGGTTTCAACGACGATTTTTAATATGTTAGAGAATGCTACATGATTTTTGTTAGAACAAACATTGTTTGTAATTGAAAGAAGTTTTTATTGCACTAACTCACATTTTCGATACATTTATTCTTTCTAAAGAACATTCGGTTTCAATGTAGTAAATTCAATGCATACATTTGTTCTTCTCATAGGGCGTACGGTCTGAATGGTGTACATTAAAAGCTATATTTGGGGTTCCAACAGAGAGCTATTCCGTTTAATTTGTCGTCTGCAATTGCACCTGGTATCTACTACCTCGTATCAAACTCAGAAACTTGGATAAAACTATTTTCTAAAATGAAATACCAAATGTTCTAATAATCTTTTTAATAAATTTTTATTACAAAATAGAGAGAAATGGAGATTTTTTGATTCCACTTCTGGCTATGAAATCCCTGACGAACTTGTTCTGGCATCGGCCACGCTTTCCACTGCATATCTTCAGCTCTTCTGCCCGGTGCGATATCATTACCCACCATATAGTATTTTAATAGAATTCCTCAAATGAAAATACCATCCCCCGAGCCAATAGCGCACTATAAATGGAACTGGAGAAATATACTTATTGCTCACACCAACACAAGCAAATCGATGTGAAGCAAATACAACCCATAAGCAAAGTCATTGCAATTAAAACCTAGCATTATTTAAAATACTTCATGATTCTGAGATAGGAGGCTTTGTAGATGATAACAATCCGGATTATATAGAGCGTCGAATAGATGATAGTTATGAGCGTAGAGACATTGACCAAAATTATACTTGCTCCGAAAATGATGATAATGATGTGACACCACGTGTACATACGTAGCCGCTCAGACAAACTCCTGATATCTCGCGAATTCTAGGTACTCCGGTCCTAGCTCGCTCTTTGCTAGACAAAGTTCCACCCTCATCATATGCCCCATCAGTAAACTTACTTTGTGAGCTAGTATAATTTTGGTCACTGCCTCAAAGCTCATAACTATTATCTATTCGAGGCTCTTTATAATCAGGATTCGTATCATCTACAAAGTCTACTATCTCAGAATCTTAAAAATTCATAATGAATAATAATAAATTCCCAGCGAAAAGAAAAATTGAATGATGAACAATCAGTTATTGATCTCTGATAAGATAGTGCTTAAGGTCTGAAGCGAATCATTTTAGAACCGCCTACCGGATCTAATTGTAAAATAAGCCATTATAAAATCTACTTTGACTTACTTTACTAATGGTTCAAAGGCTCCCAAGTGGGACAGAGAGCATCTATCCCTATCCATAGTGCTACTCCATCGGGATCTGTCCTGGGCAATGCGCTAAGCCTCTGATCTGGTGAGACTGCCTTCAGTTCCGCCGCAACAGTAAGCCACCAGGTTCGCTTGCGTCGACAAACTTTCCTCTTTCCTTGTAGTATCCAATGGAGAGCTTGTTTAGGGATATTGGTGGAGTCTCTTTAAAGCATGTGGCCGATCCATGACCATTTACGGCGCTTGATCTGATTATCCATCGGCGTTTCCTTGCACATTTCTCACGGTTGGAGATGGTCTCTAGCCAGACAATGCCAAGTGTTTGCCGGGGGCATAGGTTGACGAACACCTGCACTGGATGCGTGATATTCTTGGTCTCTGCTTATTCTGTAATCTGCTTTTAAATACGCAAAAAATCATAAAAATCGGTCTAACCATCCTCGAAATTTGAGCAAATATTATACATAAAGGTTTAAACACTTTGACCTTTGATGATTTTTGTTAGAACAAACATTGTTTGTAATTGAAAGAAGTTTTTATTGCACTAACTCACATTTTCGATACATTTATTCTTTCTAAAGAACATTCGGTTTCAATGTAGTAAATTCAATGCATACATTTGTTCTTCTCATAGGGCGTACGGTCTGAATGGTGTACATTAAAAGCTATATTTGGGGTTCCAACAGAGAGCTATTCCGTTTAATTTGTCGTCTGCAATTGCACCTGGTATCTACTACCTCGTATCAAACTCAGAAACTTGGATAAAACTATTTTCTAAAATGAAATACCAAATGTTCTAATAATCTTTTTAATAAATTTTTATTACAAAATAGAGAGAAATGGAGATTTTTTGATTCCACTTCTGGCTATGAAATCCCTGACGAACTTGTTCTGGCATCGGCCACGCTTTCCACTGCATATCTTCAGCTCTTCTGCCCGGTGCGATATCATTACCCACCATATAGTATTTTAATAGAATTCCTCAAATGAAAATACCATCCCCCGAGCCAATAGCGCACTATAAATGGAACTGGAGAAATATACTTATTGCTCACACCAACACAAGCAAATCGATGTGAAGCAAATACAACCCATAAGCAAAGTCATTGCAATTAAAACCTAGCATTATTTAAAATACTTCATGATTCTGAGATAGGAGGCTTTGTAGATGATAACAATCCGGATTATATAGAGCGTCGAATAGATGATAGTTATGAGCGTAGAGACATTGACCAAAATTATACTTGCTCCGAAAATGATGATAATGATGTGACACCACGTGTACATACGTAGCCGCTCAGACAAACTCCTGATATCTCGCGAATTCTAGGTACTCCGGTCCTAGCTCGCTCTTTGCTAGACAAAGTTCCACCCTCATCATATGCCCCATCAGTAAACTTACTTTGTGAGCTAGTATAATTTTGGTCACTGCCTCAAAGCTCATAACTATTATCTATTCGAGGCTCTTTATAATCAGGATTCGTATCATCTACAAAGTCTACTATCTCAGAATCTTAAAAATTCATAATGAATAATAATAAATTCCCAGCGAAAAGAAAAATTGAATGATGAACAATCAGTTATTGATCTCTGATAAGATAGTGCTTAAGGTCTGAAGCGAATCATTTTAGAACCGCCTACCGGATCTAATTGTAAAATAAGCCATTATAAAATCTACTTTGACTTACTTTACTAATGGTTCAAAGGCTCCCAAGTGGGACAGAGAGCATCTATCCCTATCCATAGTGCTACTCCATCGGGATCTGTCCTGGGCAATGCGCTAAGCCTCTGATCTGGTGAGACTGCCTTCAGTTCCGCCGCAACAGTAAGCCACCAGGTTCGCTTGCGTCGACAAACTTTCCTCTTTCCTTGTAGTATCCAATGGAGAGCTTGTTTAGGGATATTGGTGGAGTCTCTTTAAAGCATGTGGCCGATCCATGACCATTTACGGCGCTTGATCTGATTATCCATCGGCGTTTCCTTGCACATTTCTCACGGTTGGAGATGGTCTCTAGCCAGACAATGCCAAGTGTTTGCCGGGGGCATAGGTTGACGAACACCTGCACTGGATGCGTGATATTCTTGGTCTCTGCTTATTCTGTAATCTGCTTTTAAATACGCAAAAAATCATAAAAATCGGTCTAACCATCCTCGAAATTTGAGCAAATATTATACATAAAGGTTTAAACACTTTGACCTAAAATTCTTTTTTAAGAACAAATTCTTGAAGGGAATTTAGTGCATAAATGCCGAACGCACTTTACAAAGAACTAATTATTTTACCGGGAGATTAATAAAAATCTGTTTCATGTATTGTGAAAATAACATTAACTTTGCGAAATATGTCAATCAGACAATATAAACCAATAGAATATATTACAAAAATTTCATTATTTCAATAGATATTTTTGGATTTACTTAACCTTGATTTCGCCGACCCTCCATTGTCACCTGTTTGAATAAAAATATGGCGGCTTACTTCCGCTTCTTGAACTTAAACGTCAAAGATGATTAACCATAGAGTAGAAATAAAACGTTTCCTGCTAGATAGTTGCCAGAAATTAAATAATATTACATAAAAACGAATTTGTTCTATTTATAGATCGCTGGGTCATAGTGACATCTTACAGTTCGCTATACTCAGGACTCAATGACATCTACAAATTTGTTCTTTGAGAAAGACGTTCGGTTATAAAGACAACTTTTCAAAAAAATGTCTGGGTCTTAGGAGGATACTGTGATGATATGATATGAATCGTATCGATCTGTGATCATAAATGTGATTAGTGCATTTAAATCTCAATTTACTAGTATTTACTGCCAAGTTAAGCCAGTTTCATCTTAACCATAGAAATAGAAAAAAAAAATACCTATCTTACACCAACATAGGCAAAAACCATATCTGACATCCCGCTTCCTCAGCTGTATGTGTCTCTGAGTAAAATTAAATTCTAGCTCTATGATCTAAACACACTCGATTACAAAGAAAAGAAGAAGTACTTTATAAATGAAGTTGAAGTTGAAGTTGATGATTCGTATTGGAACATTTCCATATTTTTTTTCTAGTTATGTCACCAAGAGTTAATACATAAATCTGAGATATAAATATTAACTTAATAATGTATTTAGTGGAAGTGCCATTATCCAAGATATTGTAGTTCTAGTGTTTTAAGCTCTCTATTAGAATTGGCTTATTCCCATTTGTGGACCATTTTAGAGATTAATATATTTAGAGACTCATAATGTTAAATAAGCATTGAATGTATTTTTAAAAGATCCAATGATTGTGCCAATGTGATATATTAACTTAAATGAAGTTTAAGAAAAATGTACCTTGTACTATATTGAGGTCAACTTCGGATTAAAAAAAAACAAAGATTATCAATAAGAATGACAGTTGAAACAATACAAACAAAAAATACTGAGTAATTTAAGCAGGTATTAGGTTTTTGCGGTAAAAATTAAACACGATTGTTTGATTTTCTAAGAACTCAAAGTTCACTTATGAAGATGAGTTGGATATTTTAAGAAACTTATGTTATTTGTCTTACAATTAATGTATTTTACTTCCTTTCATTCCTAAATAACTGGTTACGATAGCCACAGCACAACTTAGGAGTAATAAGAGAAAATACTTCTAGTTATTAAACACTTCATATAAAAAAATCTTTTATTTCGATTCTCTTCCTTTTACAAATTAACAAAGGATGACAATATTGTTTATATTTAAACATACAAATTATTATTTATATTTAAACATTGAGTTTTCTCCCTTTTCAGGGGATTTAAATATTATTACGGGCTTTTGGCCAAGCAAAAATATTGAAAGAATTAGGTATCTAAAGAAAGGAATTTTCGTACTATCCTGCAAGTATTTAAAATGGCAGCTTTCTGAAGTTGTAAAAGGAGGATATAACCAACCTCCTTGGTCACAGTGGATGATTTAGTTTAAAGTCCATTTATTCATAATTGTCCTATTATGTAATAGTACATTGTGATATAAGTGCGGTAAGTTGGAAATTACAGCCGAGGCGATATTGCTAGCCCGAGCCGTAGGCGAGGGCTACAAGAAAGGCAGAGGCTGTAATTTTCAAAGCGCACGTATGTTATACGACGATTTATAACATATTTGCGAGGAAATATTTAAATAAACCTTGGAAAACGACAATATCAAAGAAAAAGCGCGCGGTATAATTTTACTTGTTCACAAATTAGCGATGCGCGCGCATCAGCGCTTTTTTTTAAGGCAAATGCACAAAAAAACAGCCAGTATTACTAGTAAAGTAAATTAATATTTTTGTATTTTCTTACAGATAAATGGTTGTAATTTATTGTAAAAATTAATTTAAAGAATTAAATTTTTATTTATTTTATCTCCTAAAGTTAATTTTATTCATAAAATGTTGACAACTTTTCTGACATAAAAACTCTTTGCTAAGATTTAAAAAAGTATCGTTCGTTTTTAGACGGAGCGTGCGTTTTACTTTACAATAACGCACAAGTGCGTAATGAGATACAATACAATATTGAAATTGGTGAAATAAGTGACACTTTACGAGCAAATGTGTTATAAACAATCTTACCATGTCTTTTTATGATTTTACAACAATATGAATTAAAATAGACTTTTTAGGAAATTACTTTCGTGGTTAATAAATGTTTTACTTTTGAATGTTTAGGTTTGAACTAATATTTGATATAATCTCAACAAAATTCAACAAAAAGTACTGTGAAGATTGTTTACATAATAGGACAATTAAGAAAAAATGGAGTTTAGACGATTCGTACAAAAACAATCTCAAAACTGGTGAAATAGGTCTTCGTCACATAGCATTATAATTAAATATTTATTGTGTGTAGGTATTAAAATTTTATGAGAGGGCTTATCGAATTTGTTTTACGAGAAGGAAATCTAGCTTTGGGCTTGTAATAATGTGTTCTGTGCATTGGGTAATGCAAGACGATGTACGATGTGAGTTTTACTTGGTTTTCCATAGTGGTCCTAGTTTGTTGTCAGGTTGTCCTCGCTGTCGAAAATGAATGGTCAGTCAATGTGAACTGCAGAGATAATTCTCACAACCCTGTTGATTGGTAAGTTATTATTATTTTTATTATTTACTAGCTTTTGCCCGCGGCTTCGCCCGCGTGAATATCCCTCGGGAACAATGCTTTTTCCCGGAATGAAAAGTACCCTATGTCCTTCTCCGTACTTCCAGCTATGTGTATACAAAATTTCAGGAAGATTGTCAGTAGACATAGCGTGAAGAGGTAACAAACAAACAAACTCACTTTCGCATTTATAATATTAGTTAGGATTTAAAATTTACAAAATATATTAAAAAATGGTGGACTTAACGCCTTATGACGTTCTCTACCAGTTAACCATAATATAATAATGTACTTTACTTACCACAATAATACCATACCATAATGTAATATTTTGCGATTTTTTGTTCTTTAAATAAAGGGTAAATTCAAAATCATAGGCGAAATTTCTACTGGTACTCTTGAATATGTGTACATTTTTGTATGGGGTCCCATATCTCGAAAAAAATCGCCTGTTCCATACATTTTGGGTCAGTAGCTATTGTAAAGCATTTAACCAACGGGAGACGATGCATGCGCAATGTCGCAAAAAAGTTTGGCACTTTCGGAGGGAGGAAAAACGCGCTCACTAACGCAATGCGCCTTGTTAGACAACATAATTTATACACGCACACAAAGATAATGCCGACCACTAGCTTAAATAAAAAACAAGCTAATTATTAAAAATAAAAAACACGACTGACAAGTTTTTACTCTAAAAGTACATACAAACATATAAGTTATATATATACATTTTTGAAATTTCCTTTTAAAGCCCTTGAACTTGATACCCCACTGGATAAGATTGATCAAATTTTATTTTTTTGGTCTGCTATTTATCGCATATATAATCCAGCATTTTGTTTTTATGATGACGTCATATAGTCTATGTCACTTGGAGGAATGCAAGGAATCTAAAAATACCTCTCACATCCTAATCTGTTAAGCCGTTTAGGACTTATGGTGGAATAAAGAAACTTACATACATACTTACATACATACATGAACCCTGAAAACATAACACTTCTTTTTTGATCAGTCGTGTAAAAACTACGCACACAATCAGAAACAGTATGAGCAGATCATATGAAATTTGGCAGAGGGGGATGTCTGTGATGACCTCTCCTGTTGGATAAATGCTCGAAGCCTAGGTTAAATAAAAAAATATAACTGGTGACCATGCAGGTGGGCTGTCTACAAGCCTCCTCCGTCTCAGTCGGCCGCGGGCCACGGTCGCAACTTCACGTACCTGACTCCGTACTCCGAGGGACGATGGGAACCCTCCGATGTCCCCATCAATCAAGACTCTATGCTGATGAACACTATAGCACCTATGTTCACGGTACCTAATAATATTGGTTTGTATAGCCTGACCAGGCTTACTCTCGAATCACAATTCCAATATCCAAGTCCAATGTCAATCCAATAAACATCAAATGGCACTCTTGAACTCGATAGTAGCGCCACATTGGAATTAAATTGCGTGGAAATTGAGTGAACTAAATGTCATTGAGATTGCGTTTCGAAGTTGTGAAACGGAACTCTTGAAGCCATTTTGACAGCTGCTTATTGCGTTGAGATTGTGTTATTATTGTATATTGGCACAATAGCTAAAGAGTTACTTTGTTAGGATTGAGTCCTTTTATTTTTTACAAAAAAAGTGCTTAACATGGCCCGTTTGGTGTTGCAAACTGTTATTCTTAGGGAAGCTTATAGGAAGGACCTACGAGAAACGCGTAATTTGCGTCGGATTGCCCGGTACGCCGATAAAGCCCTCGCTATGAGCGATAACGAATTTAAGGCGAACTATCGAGTTACCAAGGCTTTTTACGAAGAATTGTGTAAAGAACTAGAACCCTTGATGCCACATCCTAAAAGAAAAAGTGATATCAATACGAAATACAAGGTAATTTTGTTGTAATTTTGTGTTGTTCACAATAATAAAACACGCAAGTTTGCCAAACTAAGAAGTGTTTCATTGGTTTACAGATACTAGTAGCGCTATCTTTCTTTGCGACTGGCAGCTACCAACGTCTAGTGGGAACTTCACTAGGTACTCCCATGTCACAACAGTCTGTATCCCGAGCCATAAGTGATGTGACAGCAGCATTAAACAGCCCCGGGATCCTACAAAAATACATAAAATTTCCCCAAACCCAACAAGAACGGGATAGTGTTAAAAGAAGGTTTTTATAGTGCATTTAAATTAAATTATTGTTTATTATTTTTTGCTCAAAATGTGTGTTGAGAATCAGTTGTTTCCAGATTTTATGAAAGATTTGGCATCCCTGGAGTGATAGGATGTATAGATGGGACACATGTGGCCATAGTACGTCCTGCTGAAAATGAAGAAAGGTTTTGGTGTGCTAAAAAATCGGTGGAGGTGTTTGTTAGGGCATAGAGTATTGCATTATCACCCTGATGTTGCAGCAAAAATAATAAATGCTTGCTGTGTGCTCCATAATAAGTGTAACAGGGCACATTTATTTTTTGAGGAAGGTGAAAATTCTGTCAACACAAGGCCTAGAGCTTCACCTATTTTTTTTCTAGGTGAACCTAGAATCTGCACCGCATGAGAGAGGTGGAACTTCTGTAGACCTCCAAAGAGGAATTGAGGCAAGAGCAAATCTTGTTCAACAATTGTGGGCAGCACGTGCCCGTCAATAGATTATGTTGGGAACCCTAAGCTTACATGCAATCGACTGAAGACACAACATGGATGCATATCACTCTGACTCTATCAAGACAACAACACAAACTATATTCCTAAATTTTTAAATAAAAACCTTTTAATTTGTAAAATTTATATTATTTAAATTAATACCTAATAATTACTAATACATACATTTAATAATTATAATTTATTTCTAACATTATGTACCTATATTTAAATTATAAATTAATTAATGGAATGGTCCCGTCTCTCTCCTTCTAGATAAACTGAGAGAAGCCGGACCATCTCCATTACAACAGCAGCAATTTGGCTCAAGGCTTGTGCAGTCTGCGTCTCTGCTTCGACACGCCTCGACTCGATCTCCTCAAAGCGCCGGACTTGTGTGTCTAAAAATGAAACACGGCGACTCTGACGACTTTGTTGACCAAGGCGAGGTGCTCGGCGACTTGCTGAAAAAAATAATGGACAATATTTTAGTCTTGTCTTTGCTCATGGATACGTTTTTATATCGTAAATGGCCAGTAAGGGTATTATTATTAATACAATGCTTACCAGACTGCACAAAACTTGCACCACCTTGCTGCTCGCTGTCCTCTACCCGCAGCCCTGCCTCCATTACAGGAGACAATGGATTTTGTACTTGCTCTATTTGAATTTCTTGTGTTTCAAGAACAAGTACATTTCCAATGTCTTCAGCAGCCTGTAACGTCGATGGTTGCTCCAGAATTGAGGGACTAGGCTGCAACTGCAAAGAACAATGAATGTCCACTTTAATAACTCAATAGCAATATTGATCGTATTAGAGTGCAGAATGAATATTGATTAATATACTTACATTACTTTGTGGAAAGGGTCTACAGCTAGTCCCCTACTGCCTGTGGCAAAGGAGTCCCCACCCATGACTGCCACCAACCTCTGCTCAAGTAGCGACAGCTCGGGCAGTATGTCAAAGCCACCCCCTGTGCGCCTCATTGACTGGGCCCTTTGCTGGCAGAGCTTCTTCAGGGCAGACTTCTTTTCAGCCCAGTACTAAGCCATGGAAAGCAAATTATTGTGATTTAATTATTAATAGGTATTAAAGATTAACATTGCTAAAATATGTATTTTATTGCTCGCTTACCTTGGCCCAAGCCTGCCCATCTTTTATTACCCCACCCAAGGCATTTGTGGTAGTAGCAAACTCCTGCCACTTCCGTCTTGTTTCCACTTTAGCCTGCTGCGTCCGTAGGAGGCCTCGTGCTATTCCTGGATTTCGCTCCAGGAATTCCACTAAGGCTTCCATTTGGTGTGAGGTTGGTCTGTTTGCCATTTCTACAACAATAGGCATATAATATTATTATTGTGCTGCATAAAATCACTAAGATGACTATCAATACATAGTATTTGAAAATAAATAACATGAATTATTGTGCAGAAAAAACAAAGTGAAATAATTACCTCAATTTTATCCGAGTAAACAACACGAAAATGTCGAGGACCCTTGGGTACATGGGCGCGACTGCAAGCTTCATTTTTACTTTATCACACAAACTATGGAGCACCGTGCACTTAAACCACTTAAAATATTTCAAAAATCAAAAACTTTTTTAAGTAGGTAGGTACCATTGTTTTTGTGTAAACTTGGTCACGTTTTAAAATTTCATGCAAATGAAGCACAGAAACAAACTCGTACAGCCATAAAAGTTTTTAGAAGTATTTAATTTGATAATTCTTATATAAACTAATGTAATTAGCAAGAATTGTATTTTTATAATAAAAGAGACATTTTAAATAAATAATTTCACTAAAAATACTCTAATTTAATTGTTTTATTCGAAGTTTTCATTCATTCACTCGTTCAATATTAGATGTCACGTGTTGACGTAAGGTGGAACTGTAGCTAACTTCGTAACACAACGAAAATCTCGAAGCCGATCGAGACGCAATCTCAAGGACGATCCAATCGCAGTAACGATCATTTCAAGAGTAGCAAATTTAGGCAAGATTGGGATTGCATTGAAATTAAATTGAGATTGGAAGTAGTTTCGAGAGTAAGCCTGGAATATAAAAACCCTCGCCATGTTGCGGAAAAGCAATAGAACTAATTTCTTATACTGGCAACTAATTTAAAAACTCATCTGTCATTTGTCCTGTCAAGGTTTGACTTTCAATGAACGGCGGATCCAGTATTTTTATTTCTGGGAAGGGCACCGTTTTCCGTTCTCGAGAATATTTCCGAGAAATTTTTGAGGAAGATTCCGCTTGATCTTTGAAAATTTCGAGAACGGCACATCACTAATGGTGGCGGATTTCTTTTTTAATAAACTTGTAAGAAACTTAATACTAAATCCTAACCCTCTTATTCATAAAAAAGTTAACGGACGTTTTAGTTAAAATATGTTTTGTCTCGTTCTTTCAATTTCAAATATTGGAACGAGAGATAAGGACAAAACCTATTTTAACTAAAATGTTCGTTAACTTTTTTATGAATAAGAGGGTAATTTAACAACTTTAATCTTAATTTGATGTACTGTTATGGAACCTGCTTCTACAGTACCTATGTATACAAAATAGCAGTCGGGGATGTGGGAGGGGTGGAGGGGGGGGCACGTGCCCCCGTGCTCCCTTCCTTAAATCCGCTACTTTCAATAATGTTGCAATATAAAACGCATAAGTGCTGCCTCAAATTCAGGGTTTTTATATTTCTGGTCAGACTTTATATGGTGTTTCGTACAGGACTGTAAATTATAGGCTTGTTGCTGTAGATGTAGTTTATTTCGGATACGGGGACACTTTGCACAGTACAATAATGGCAGATACGAGAGAGAGAATTAATAACTTTTGAAACTATAGATAACATAGAAAAAAAAAAAAAAAACTCGCCACATCTGAGTTTTCTTCGCGTTCTTTTTCGAATTCCTTCTCTGTCAAAGCACCTCGCCTGTTGAGCTTTACTTTCATTACTTTTTCTATCTTAGTTTAATAGTAATATAAATATATATATTAATTTCTATTAAATTTCTTGTCAGATTGTTTGCACAGCCCTTTGTTTCATTATAAGTATATATTTTTCGTACCGGTTGACTGGAAGAGATCCCTTCATGGGATAAGTCCGCCGTGGCCATTTTCTGGATTCATGTGATTTGTAATTTATTTATGTTATTTGTGCAATAAAGTTATTATAAACTTTATAAACTTTGGTTTGCCTTGCCAAACATTGTGTTGCTTTGACATAATATGGCCAATGGTGTACAATAATTGAATTATAAGTCAGTCTTACTCATAAACAGTTACCTACCGAAATTTATTTCAGTTAATTTAACTTTTGTCTCTATCTCGAATTTATTTTGTCTGACATAAGTTAGGTATTACCTACATGTTATTTTACATAACAGTGCTCTATGCTGCGCCATTTGGCATGCAAAATTCAGTCATCAAAATTAAATTTTAAAGGTATAATGAGATTCATGCAAATACCAATATTCATGCGATGTCAGTTCACTTGGATAGTTATGTCATTGATTTATTTATTTATATCTATTGCAATTAAAATGTGTAACAAATGTATAAAAAAAAACTTCTAAATAAAAAATAATGTTACTTAATAGAATTGATGACCTTCTTGCAGTTAATAAAATTTTCATCATTCATCCACAGATATAGGAACGGCCTCGGACCTTTCTGACCCGCTGAATGTAATTCCCCATGTGAATGACCCGTTTTCAAGTGCCCATATGACCCACTTCGGATCAGAACATTTTTTAATATTTAATTAATTATTTATTTGGTAGGTACCCTTCCGACCGTTCGTACAAAACAAAGGAAATTCATAAAATGTACAGTGATAACAAAAAAATGTTTGGTATTGAAATTATTTTTATTAGGATTGTGATGTGTTTTTGAGAAATCAAAGTATTTTCGTATTTTTATAAAGATACATTACTCTGTGCATTCATCACATACTTATAGGATTGCTTATTTGATTTCTTGATTTATTTGTCTACGTTTCTAAATTTTGTTCCTGACCTACTAATTTTGTAACTATTTTTTTTTTGCAATATCAATTTACCTAAATGTAAATGATCCAAAAAGTGATTATCGTTTAGGACAAGATTATCCAGAAAAACATAGCAATATTGAAGTACACTGAGCGGCCTGGGGAGAAAGGGTCAGCTGTCATGGGTGTTCTACTCGCAGACGAGGAAGGAGGCATTTGGGTTACCCACACCGTGCCCGGGTTTCCGGATCTGAGCAGTAAGTAGGTTTTGAACTGCTTTGCAGTGGTTTCACTTTGCGTGCAGTACAAGTCTTAAAATTCGAAAAGAGCCTCCTAAAGTAGAAAAAGTATTATTTTTTTTTAATGAATAAAGAAAAAAAATATATATCATGCACATAGATGGTAGCAAAAACTCTAGCGTAGCGAGTTAATACGCACAAATCTTGACAATTCATTGGATTGGCAACTAAAAAAAAATAGTGCCATCTGACGAATGAGGTGGACGAAGTTCGTCCAGCACCGTTTACTTGCACTATATGATGGTCCTTTAATAATATTTGTAATTCTATTTAATTTTGTGAACTACATTGTGTTACAACAAAATTAATTCACGGGGGCGCTTGTACAGGAAGCGGCGCTAGTGTCGCATAAGTTGCCATTCTAGCCGGAGCTGCGTTTATATTAGTATTTAACTTTTAGGGTTGTTAGTTTGAGAAAGTCGTCAGCTTAAATATTTTTTCACTTTGCAGAAGCGACTCCGTCATTTCCAGGGATAGAGGAAAAGAAAGGCCATATGATGACGTGCATGACTTTGGATCACGCAGCGTTGGACGGCATTGTCAAAGTGATTTCCCTGGCTAATCCCTTGATCGAGAAGGTTCAAGTGCCGCCACATATGGCCGAGTTGTTGCCTAGTTGGACCATGGCTCATGTCCCTGGGTAAATTGTAGATTTTTTACATTTTCGTTATTAACAAAAATTTTAATTTAAAACGTCATTCATATGAAACTCGTGTGCATTGATTACATCAGATCGGTGTCAGAACACCAGTGTTATCTATGACGCACTCGATAAGAAGAAGATTACATACTCTGTTTCCTTAATACCGTCTCGTATGAAATGACCAACTTAGCACACTTGTATCATAATGTACCATCAAGATGTTTTTATTAGCTTGATTTCTTCTTTCTTTTGAGCTATTCACTTGCGCAGTTAACCGTTGAGGAGTTCCCTTGTTAGAAGACCATCCTGGGTGCACCATTAGGTTATGCCTTTCATATTAATGTATTGTCGTGGGAACTGAAGGCACCTGTAAAATTGCAACTCTATAGGAGACTCTGTAGGTTAAACGTTCCTAAAAACGTAACTGAAAATATCCCTCGACACCTCAAAAGGCGTATTCACAACCAATGCATCCTGCCAGTCTTGACGTATGGAATGGAAACAACAACCCTTACTGTGTCAGCCGAAAAACTGCGAGTTACGCAAAGAGCAATGGAAAGGTCGATGCTTGGCTTATCAATATTAGACCGAAAGCGTAACGAGTGGATCAGGCAAAAGACTGGGGTTACAGAAGTGATAACCACTATATAACGTCATAAGTGGAGATGGGCATGACATGTTGTGCGTATGGGCACTGAGCGTTGGCCTCGACGAGTCTTAGAGTGGAGACCTAGAGAGACCAAGAGGCGAAGGGGTCGTCCAGCAGAGAGATTTGTGAACGATATTAGGAATCATGTCGGTCACAACTGGATGAGGAAGGCTAGAGACAGAGAGTTATGGAAGAGTATGGAGGAGGCCTATGTCAGAAGACGGACAAAACAAAGGCTGCAATGATGATGATGAGGTCAAAAGTAACTTGCAAGGTTTGATTATAGACAGACGACAGATAGACACCGGAACAGTGGGGTGAGCACGAATATTTGCGATCGTAACGTCAAAAATTTATATGGAAAATGAATAGTTCATTTTCTGTACGATAGAGGCGCTGTTCATTTTCCATATAAATTTTTGGCGTGACGATACGACTACCTTCTCGCAAATATTCGTGCTCACCCTACTGGTCACCTGGTCTACAAGGCTAAGTTGGCCTCTAAAAAACTAAGTGTCCTAGGCAGAGCAGGGCAGTATTTCACATCGGCGCATCGCCTTCAGCCATACAAGGCACAAGTTAGGCCATATGGAATATTGTTCCCATCTGTGGGCTGGGGCACCTCAATACCAACTTCTCCCTTTTGACCGCGTTCAACGTCGTGCGATTTGCATGGTCAATGACGAGACTCTCGTCAGCCGTCTCGATCCTCTGGCTCTGCGTAGGGATGTCGCATTCTTGTGCATTCTTTACCGGATCTATCATGGGGAGTGCTCTGAGGAATTGTTCGACGTAATACCTGCCGCAGAATTTCACCACCGTACCATCCGTCACTGGTTAAAGTTTCATCCATACCATCTGTATGACTGGCTGTCAACCACCGTACGTTTTAAGACACTTCTTGCCACGTACGACCAAACTGTGGAACCAACTTCCTGCGGCGGTGTTCCCGAAACGATACGACATTGGAACCTTCAAAAAACGAGTCTACATCTTCTTGAAAGGCCGGCAACACTCTTGTGATACCCCTGGTGTTGCAGTAGTCCATGGGCAGCGGTGATCGCCATCAGGTGACCCGCTTGCTCGTTTGCCGCCCTATGTTATAAAAAAAGGTCAACCTTAATAAAACTTGTTATCCTAACTAATAATTTATCCTAACTTCTAACTAATATTATAAATGCTACCTAAATGTTACCTCTTCACGCTTAGTCTACTGAACCAATCTTCCTGAAATTTCGCATACACGTAGTTAGAAGTACTAAGGACATAGGGTACCTTTCATCCCGGGAAAAAGCACTGTTCCAGTGGGAAGTACATGCGGGCGAAGCCGCAGGCAAAAGCTAGTAATAATATAAGGTATCTCGGCTTTACCTTTATTTTATTCCACCCCACGCCACTGTCAGGCTATAATTTATGTAAGTACTTCCCCTGCAAAGCCAAGGTAGTAAGTCATAAAAAAGGGACGCTAGTAAGTAATAAAATAAACTTATCTTACAGAAACACGAAGGTGGTGGACTTCGTGACCCGTCAAAAGAAACTGAACCCACTGATGGTGGTCCGCAAGCCGGGCGACAAGCACTGCCTTCTGGAGGTGTTTGCGAAAGCCAAGAAAGTGGTCCTGGACATCTATGGAGACAGGAATATGCACGAGTCTTTTTGTTACGAAGATTATGGGTTAGTAACTTTTGCCACAGAATTAGTAATAGTACTAACTAACGTACAAAACGGCCACTCACCCCGCGCACCCATTTCGAATACCGCACTCCACCCCGCACTTCATTGTAGACATCACTGACACTTGAGCGAGGGCTGACGCGCAACTAAATTGCGAAAGTAGTCAGGTTATACATGGATGTCTTTTTTAAGAAAAAAATATTGCATTGAATCAAAAAATATTGTTTAGTTGCAAATCAAACCTCTAAAATTAATTTATTTTCTAATTTTAAACAAATTGTTATTGTTGACTATTAATATTATTGTTTTCAGCGTGCGTCAAATCAAGTCGATATCGCTAAAACTCGTAGGGGAAGTCCACTACATAGACAACTCGACCGACCGAGCAACCTTTGGCGTCAGCACTGCTGCGCACTGGCAGAAAACCGGGGCGGGCCCTACCCAATATTGGACCTGTATTAGTAGCTACGAAGAACCCAGTGTATATCCAAGAGGGAGCATGATATTATGCATACTAAATTACGATGTTTGGGTCGCGTTCGGCAATTTGAGAGTTAAAGAGCCGAGTTGTTAGGTGTTTTGTATTAAACTTAAGTGGTACCAAGTTATGATTTTTATGTTTTTCTTAGCACCTTTAGAATGCGCAAAGCTATTGTCATATTATCTTGGATCCCGTGATCTATTCCTATTTTGGTCTTCGAATTGAAATAGACTCATATGGATTTGTTGCTGAAAATGTGCAGATTTGGCAATGATATCTTACAGGTTTAAAAATATTCATGTCAGTCATTTTTAAAGCTACCTAATTTAATCTTATGAGGAGCCAATATTTTTAAATAATTTAACTGGTATAATTTATTTTTATAATTTGACTGACTTTATCATCTAGGCCGGTCGACAAGTCGCAAAAAGTGGACTTTCGTAGAAAAAGGTCGGAATTTAATGAAACTTAGAGATGTTGTTCAGGGATGGTTAATTAATATTTTGTCAAGTTTTGGACCTCGAGGACCCTGTGCAAAAAGAGGAGGGGGGGAAAAACTGAAAAAATTTCGACCTTTCACCAGTTTTTCGTCAATATTTTTTTTTCCTTACATCCTACTGCAAAAGCATCTCAGTACTTTTTTGTAGAGCGTTAAATTTCCCACAATTTTTACTAAACAAACTTTTTTGTAAGTCAATTGGTTACCGAGATATGGCGCTACGAATGAAAAGTCAATTTTCAAAAATCGCTAAAAAATGGCGAAAATGCAGAATTCCACCTTTTTTCTTCATATACCTATATCAGAATAATGATGAAGTGTTATTTCTATTATGGTCCCTTGTTACAATAACCAATATTTGAACCCCCCCCCCCTCCTTCCTACCCAAACCCAATTCTCAAAAGCTTATTTTCTTCTGTAATTTCATTCCAACCATATTATCATGTCGGTGATGTTGGTATTGATATTAGTTACTTTTTAGACCCCTCCCCCTCCCCCCACTACATAATTATTCCAGAGCAGGTAAAAAAAGACAAAGTCCTTTCGTGAACAAAATTAATGTAATTAACAAAATTAAGGTATTCACAAAGCATAAATTATAAGCAACAGAGATATTATTATTGAAAGGTGCTCATACATAGGTACTCATTTCAGCTCCTGTTGAAATTTTTTAGCCATTGGTTCTGCTTTTAACAGCTCGTCGTCCTCCTGAGCGATCAGGCTGTTAAGGACATCCTCGCCGTTGTCGTATTCGTCGATTATGTCTGATGAGTCCTCCTCGTTCAAATCAGTTGTGGGGGCGTTTTCACAGGAGTGGCCTGTGCAGTAACTTGCAAATTGCTGAGCATCTAAGACCTGCTTTCTTGCAGCTACCAGCTTTGGTGCTACAGACTTTGCTGCACTTGCAGGAAACAATTTGGAGGATGTTATCTGGCTATATTTTGGTTGTGGGGATTGGTAGTACCCCTCGCGTGGTTAGCCTCCAGCTCCACACTGATGGGAGAAGTTAATTACCTAACCCCGCTTGTACTTGTTGAAAAATGCGGAGGCAGTGGTAATTGGCAGCGTCCCTTGTCGGTGGTAGGCGGGCTAGACGACCTGCTGTACCGATTATTCACACGATTAGTTACGAAAGCTAAATTGCAACTAGCCCGCCTACCACTACCACCAACAAGGGACGCTGCCAATTACCACTCCCTCCGCATTTACCAGCAAGTACAAGTTCGAGTTAAGTGACAGGATCGAATTCCAAACACCACTATCCTACAGAAGACTCAAATGATGGGCATAGAATCTCTCCTCATTCAGGGACAATTAAGATGGTGTGGACATCTAGTATGCATGGACGATGCTAGGCTGCCTAAGTCTGTTTTCTATTCACAGCTGCATAAAGACAAACGCAAAGCTGGAGGACAATACCTGCTGCGTTACAAAGATGTCCTAAAACGTCACCTAGCTGCATGTGAGATTCCAAAAGAACGTTGGGAAGAGCTTGCGAGGCAGAGGCAAGCACGGCCCAGCTCTGTCAAAGAGGAAGTTAATAAATTTGAATAGAATCGGCTATCAGATCTCGACTCTAAACGCCTGCTACGAAAAACCCGTCCCAAGCTTTCCTACACGTACACATACAACAACTTAAGTCAGTTGCACTGTGTGCCATGCAACCGGATCTTCAAAACCAGGTTTGGTTTTGCTAGCCATATCCGTTCCCATCTACGGAGATTACAAGATTCGCCGTTGACGGTCACGTCAGGGAGGACATGACTATCAATCCCCACAACCAAAAATGCTGGGCCAGATAACATCCTCCAAATTGTTTCCTGCAAGTGCAGCAAAGGCTGTAGCACTGGAGCTGGTGGCTGCAAGAAAGCAGGTCTTAGATGCTCAGCAATTTGCAAGTACTGCACAGGCCACTCCTGTGAAAACGCCCCACACAACTGATTTGAACGAAGAGGACTCATCAGACAATCGACGAATACGACAACGGCGAGGACGTCCTTAACAGCCTGATCGCTCAGGAGGACGACGAGCTGTTAAAAAAAGAACCAACGCCTAAGAAATCTCGACAGGAGCTGTAATGAGTACAAATGAGTACCTATGTATGAGCACCTTTCAACAATAATATCTCTGTTGCTTATAATTTATGCTTTGTTTATACCTTAATTTTGTTAATTACATTTATTTTGTTCACGAAAGGACTTTGTCTTTTTTTACCTGCTCTCTGGAATAATAATGTAGTGGACGGAGGGGAGGGGTCTAAAATGTAACTAATATCAATACCAACATTACCGACATGATAATATGGTTGGAATGAAATTACAGAAGTTGGGGTTGGGTAGGGAAGGAGGGGGGGTTCAAATATTGGTTATTGTAACAAGGGACCATAACAGAAACAACACTTCATCATTATTCTGATATAGGTATATAAAGAAAAAAGGTGGAATTCTGCATTTTCGCCATTTTTTAGCGATTTTTGAAAATTTACTTTTCTTTTGTAGCGCCATATCTCAATAACGAATTGATTTACAAATAAGTTTGTTTAGTGAAAATTGTGGGAAATTTAACGCTCTATAAAAAAGTACTGGGATGCTTTTGCAGTAGGATGTAAGGAAAAAAAAATATTGACGAAAAACTGACAAAAGGTCGAAATTTTTTCAGTTTTCCCCCCCTCCTCTTTTTGCACAGGGTCCTCGAGGTCCAAAACTTGACAAAATGTTAATTAACCATCCCTGAACAACATCTCCAAGTTTCATTAAATTCCGACCTTTTTCTATCTGAAACTACCTGTCGACTGGCCTAATCATAAATAATGGCGAGTTGGATGTTATTTAATAATAATACACAAATGAATTAGAGAAACATTTAATATTCAACACAATTATTTACACAATAATGTATGTCCATATTTCCATATCGCATACTAGACTCGTGAACACAATAATTTAAATCTAAGACTATGAAACCATAAAAATAAGATACTGGATTACCGCGTTTCGAGCATTATACAGCTTTAATATATGTATACGTAAGTCCCTAAGCAAATTGCATTATACTAGTAGCAATTTGTGATTTCATCTACTTTTAAATTGGCCATTTTACATTCAATAGTAAATTAAAATTCATATCCATCTTGATTATTGCCAATTACCATCTCGCCAATTCAAAAATTTACTCCTATTTCCTATTCCTACACACACTTACGTACCTATAATTACATCTATGTATTCACAATTTACTACTAGCATACAGAGTCCTTTACCAAGTTTTGATATTTACATTAAACAATTCTCACAAAAGCATTTGCAATAAACTTGTTTGTTATTCGAGGCTCCCAACAGACACCAGAAACGGTGCAACATGGATATTAAATATTATTTTGATTTTGTCCATGTTCATTTTAAGGCCTACCTTCGTTGAGGTCATTGAGAATGGTACTAAAGTCCTCCAGCGATTTCGCAATGATAACAATATCGTCGGCAAATCGAAGGTGGGGATGTGCTACTTACCATTCTAGGAGCTTGAAGGTACCTTCAAGCCACAGCAGTGGTGAATAGTTTCGGAGAATTCACGTCTCCCTGTCTCACTTCTCTCTGCAGTAGAATAGCCCTCGTGCTCTGCTCCTGTACTCGGACTGACATAGTGGCTACACAAAGGACTGACGTGAGCTGCAAAAACAAAATTCATTTGCGCTGTGATTTGCGCTTAACCGAGGCGTGTGCAATAAGTTTTTTTTTGTGTTTTTTGCACAACACAATGTTTGACTTCCGTTGGCAGGATCGAACAGATTTTGTAGAGTTAATATAAGTATTAACTAATTATATAAGAAAAAAAAATGGTCTCGCTGTAAATATATTCATGATTTGAAAGTTTAAATTTTTGGTGTCTTTATGAATCAATTAAGCCGAAAATACTTCTTTTTATTAAAAATTACAGGGTTAAAACTATAATAAAGATCATATTCTATAACCCGTATTTTTTCCACTTCTTAATTAAACTCTTATAATTATGTACATTTCTTCATAAAAATGACAAATATTTCAAATGTGGGGTCCTAGCCCGCTTTTTACACGACTGACCAAAAAAGGAGTGTTATGTTTTCAGGGTTCAGTATGTATGTATGTAAGTTTCTTTATTCCACCATAAGTCCAGAACAGCTTAACAGATTTTTATGTGAGAGGTATTTTTAGATTCCTTGCATTCCTCCGAGTGACATAGGCCATATGACGTCATCATAAAAATAAAATGGCGGATTAAATAAAAGACGAAAAAAAAAAACTTTGATAAATCATATCGAGTGGGGTATCAAAATGAAGGGCTTTAAAAGGCGATTTCAAAAATGTATATAACTTATGTTTGTATCTACTTTTTGAGTAAACAGTTGTCCGTCGTGTTTTTTATTTTTAATAAATAGCTTGTTTGGCCAAATGTTTTGAAAGTGTTTTCTGCATATCAGTCATTGCAGGTCCGGGACTAACCACATTTACTCGTACGCCATTTTTGCTAATTCTATCAGCTCTTCTGCTGTAGTGGTCAAGACCCGCCTTTATGTGATGTCATACCTATATATTGCGATATATTTATACCTTCAAAAACTGCCTGACCTGCCACACTTGAAAATTTAGCCTAAATGAGATGCGGTGCAGCCAAGTTTATTAATCAATTAGTAAGATAAATTCGAACTGCAGATTTGAAGCTAATACATAATGCATACTATACTACATACAGCAAGCTACATATACATAAGCTCTGATGTACATAATGCATCTATAATTACGTACATCTTTTGTCCTTTATTTTATTTTTAACCTGTTGCTAAAAAGTGCATAGGTCTTCAGAATTACATGATTTTTAGTTTTCCGATAATTGATTTTTAAATAAAATCTATTTACTTACATGTTTTACAAATAAAAACCATAGCGAGATTTTACTTCAGACAGCGCCAAACACAGTCTCCACCGAACGAAACACCAGATGGCGCTGACTGAAGTTAAAACGCGCTATGGTTTTTTCTTTGCGGGACATGACAGTGTATTAAAGTCACACAGGACATTTTAATTATACATCATAACTAACTCACTGATGATTTTTGTAGACCTATGCTATGCTATGCTCTGTTTAGCAATAGCAACGGGTTAAAAATAAATAAAATAAACAAAGACGTATGTAAGTAATCCTATCCTAACTAATATAATAAATGTGAAAGTGAGTTGGTTAGTTACCTCTTCACATAGTTAGATATACTGAGAAGAGAAGGAAAAAGGGTACCTTTCATCTCGGGAAAAAGCATTGTTCCCCTGGGAAATAAACGCTGGCTAAAGCTAGTAGGTACTGAAAGAAATAAAAAACATAACACTCCTTTTTGGACAGCCGACTGTTTTTTAAAAATTACAAGTATAGATTTAATCGGCGATGGATTATATAAATCTACATTATTAACTTAAACTAGAAAACGCGATCGATTATATTATTTAAAATTACATTATAACTAAGTGACCGTATGCTTCAGCGATTGAAGTACGACAGCCCGACGAAGATGCTGGATTTTCCCACTGTGGTCCAAAGCGCTAACTCTGCAGTTTCGCAATATGGTCTGATCTGCTTCGGAAAAGTGATTCATAGTGGTATGATTTCGTAAAGACTGTGTAGGGGTTCCTATACGTAACATCTGCCCTCCTAGATGAGCAACTATTTGCCAATGTCTAATGCAAATGTTGCGGCTCTGTACTTGCATAGAGACGTGATGCTGCTGCAGGTAGCTCGATGAAGACTTTGGCTGCTGTTGGCGGCGGCAGTAGATTATGAAGATAAAAGCTGCTGCGGTAGGTACAACAATGCTGTAAACTCTGTTTTTTCCTACTTGTCCTATGATGTAAACAATCTTATCATGTCTTTTTATGGTTTTACAACAATATAAATTAGGAAATTACTTTCGTGGTTAATAGATGTTTTACTTCAGAATGTTTAGGTTTGAACTAATATTTGATTTATTTTCAACGAAATTCAATAAAAAGTACTTGAAGATTGTAAACAATCTTATCATGTCTTTTTATGGTTTTACAACAATATAAATTAGGAAATTACTTTCGTGGTTAATAGATGTTTTACTTCAGAATGTTTAGGTTTGAACTAATATTTGATTTATTTTCAACGAAATTCAATAAAAAGTACTTGAAGATTGTAAACAATCTTATCATGTCTTTTCATGGTTTTACAACAATATAAATTAGGAAATTACTTTCGTGGTTAATAGATGTTTTACTTCAGAATGTTTAGGTTTGAACTAATATTTGATTTATTTTCAACGAAATTCAATAAAAAGTACTTGAAGATTGTTTACATAATAGTACGTAGTACTAATATTAATTCTGTGATAATTGACAAGTAAGAATAAATGGAGTTTAGGTAGGTATGATAAAGCTTGCGAAATTGTGTTCTCGTGGCAGGTTCCATAAGAACTTGATATTGAATATTGTGCAATGTAGGTATTTAAATCAATTGTATTCAGATTATAACTAGTGGTTCTGTGAGAACCACTAATTACAACCTAATATAATTATAATATAATATTTTACCGTTTCCCTGGCTTAGCAAAAGCCATTTTAAGAGTTTTGAAACCAACCTACCAATGCTGGAAAGAAAGTAAAAAGACCCATCCTTTTATTTAATATAGGAATTAGAACGATGTGCCTTTTGTTCCTGGCTCTCATTTAATCGTTTTTTAGCCAAGCATAGCCAAAGTTTTAACTGATTCCACCCTGTACAGACATTGCGTACCTAATTCAGCATCAACTTGGCGGTGTTAAGTGTCTACACTGGTCTACAACTCTACACTATGAAAACAAACCAAAAAAAAAAAAACTAGGTTTCGCTTGTTACATGTGTGACCACCCTTATTATCGCTGATTAGTGATAAGTACTTCTACGGACCACGTCGTATGATTCAGACCACCCGCAGCGCCGTTTCGCAACCCATCTCGATGCACCTGGCCGCGCACCGGAGTTCGACACATTTGTTTCCAACTTTGAGCAATTGTCACGTCACTTAGTTTTATGAAATCATTGTAATTTTTATTCAGAATTATATTAATGTTCTATTTCTATAAATAAAATTTTATATTTTTTTGCACCCTCCGTCTGTAGCCGTCGTAATTGGCGCACTCGGTAGGATCATTGCGAATAGATCATAGACATAGAGTCGGTGAAAAGTGCGGTGATCCAGAACCTACGTGGTTGCAGTCAGAGGAGTATCCAGCTATCGATACGGCAGAAGGATATAAAATGCACAAGTGAGTACACTAGATCTTACTAGAGTTGCTCTCCTTTTTTCCTATAAGTTTTCCTATTCATCCAAGATTTTCCGACTCTGGAAATCTCGTTTATCTAGAATTAGTAGTAGATCATTAGCGCTAGACGCAAATAGAAATTTAGATACTATTGAAGAAGAAGTGTTAGATATTAACGAAATGGCTCAACCTCAGCCTCAGGCTCAATTTCAGCCTCAACCCCTCGTAGAGCATATTTATAAGGCCCCTAGATTAGTGTCCGACTTCGATGGCAATTCTAACGTGTTAACTCGCTTTATTCATCTATGTGACCAGCTAGTGGCACAGTATATGTCAGATCAACCCGGACGAGAGTTAATTAACTTATCGCTTATTAATGGGATATTAAATAAGATTACTGGCGCCGCAGCCCGTACTATAAATTCCAATGGTATCCCCGAGACCTGGGAAGCTATACGTAGAACACTTATTAATACATTTGCAGATCAGCGCGATGAGACCTCACTTTATAACGATTTATCTTTATTAACACAAGGCTCAGGTACCCCACAGGAATTTTACGAATAATGTCAAAATCTGTTTAGTACTATTATGACGTATATCAGTTTGCATGAAACTATACCGAGTACTATCAAAGCTAAACGCAATTTATATAAGAAGTTAACCCTTCAGTCATACTTACGCGGTCTCCGTGACCCACTAGGTGCTCGTATACGTTGCATGCGACCTGATACTATTGAAAAGGCGTTAGAATTTGTGCATGATGAACAGAACACCCTGTATATGCAGCAGCGCAACGAGTACTTACCTCACAGGAAGTTGCAGTCTACGTCTTCACCTAATCAACCTAAATTTTCTTACAGCAACCCCCTCGCGCTACCTACCCCTAATAATTTCATGCCGCCCAAATTATTTAATATGCCTGGTTATTCAAAACCATTTAATTTTGGTATGCCTGGCCTATCTAGGCCACTTCCTTTGCCAGTTAGGCCTATGCCATTGCACGGTGGTCCAAGCGCCCTACTAGCGCGGTCATAAATACCTTACTTCATTAACTTTGTTAAATGGGATTTTTCTGAAGGGTAATTAATAAAGATAATAAAAAAATACTTCACTAATGTATATTGATGTTTTATATATAACAAACAGTACAATTTGCACTGTTTAATATAAAATTTAAATAGTCAATATTTGAGATTTATTCACCCTCGTTCGGAAATACATCTGAACATAATATCAACGCTGTTCATGAAGGGGTTATCATTAAATATGTATTCTTTTATACATATTACGTACAAAAGAAGGCAAGAAAACAAAAACTACAATTTATTTACAAACGTCATTATAACCACAACTAAGTTAAATAACTACAACAACCAACCTAATTTCAATTTAATCTAAATTTTTAATAAATCTAAAACCTGCCTCGACATAACGCTCTTTTTTTTATGGGGATGTTTCTGAAGACCACTGATGAATGGGTCTGAGCTGAGTAGAAGTCTGTTAAGTAAGTCCGTATTCGTAAGTACTCGCGACATTTTTCTCGTGTGATCCCGTCTGAAGGCCATATAGTTTTTGTTGTTAGATTCTGCTGCCTCTTCGGATAATTCTTGATTTAGTTCTAGAGACAATTTTCCAAAATCTATCAAGACTCTTACATAAATTGAGTATCTTACTATCTAAGTTCCTAATGTCTACATTTTCGACCTTATCCAGTGAAGCTAGAATAGTTTCCAACACGTGTTAATATTTCTGAAGAACAGATCCAGTTATGGCAGACCAAATCTCAAAGAACTGCATCCTTGAGAACGAACATTTAATCAAAGTACCTACCTGAAAAAAATAAATAATAATTTACGCATGTTTCGTAGACCGTGCTACGCCAGAGCCTACGCAGTCGTAGAGGCTGTATAGCAACTAAATGTGCAAAAGGGGGCCATAAAACCTTTTATATTTTCAAAATAGACAGTCCATCCTTTAATATAAGATATATGAGAGAATTCGATTATGGTTGAAATTTTTTGTAGGTCTATGTCAAGTCAACTTTAAGATACATATTTGGTAAAAATACTGTGTGGCGTAGCACGTAAAAATACGTCATAAAAAGTAAAATAAAACTTAAAAATATAACTAATTAGTAATAACATACCTTGATCTTGGAAATCCATGTCACAAACACCACTCAAAAACAATGCAATTCTGAGTATTCATAGTTACACAAACAGTAGTGCTAATAAGTTACTGATAAGGCGAGCGCAACGTAATAATGTGTTCACTTCGGAGGTAGAAAAATAAGTGATAATTAAGTAAAATTGATGACATATGAATGCTTTAGGGTAGCTTGTTTATCTGTTAATCATTATAGATAACTGAATTGGGGGTAATTGAAGATGAAATTTTAATATTTATGACCTATGGCGGGACCACCGTGCATTGTGGAGACCATACACCCCCTGCCAGGGTGGTCCTTCTCGAACTCAACAGATGTTCGCAGCACCCCCGCCTAATTATAGGCCTCAAAGCAACGTATACCGCATTAATAAATTCCAGCCTAATAATAATGCGAATAATAGTAATAAAAATGCCCCGCAACCTATGAGTGGTGTCAGCCACTATGTGACTAAGCCCCTTCCGCGTACACCCCATGATTGGACTAAATCAGGTAATCCACCACCCTCGAACTATTTTAAGACTAGAGAACTTAACTTTAACGAATACTTTAGATGAATATGACTATTATAATGACTATTACGGTGACTACTACCAACAAGACTACAGTGAGTATCCTGACTTCACTTATGATCCCTCATATGAACAGCAATCATATTACTCAGAATACGTACCTGCTACTGTTGAGGAAACTCATGAGAAAACCCCTCGTTCTGATAAGGAGGATTTTCAGATAACTTCGAAATCAGAAAAACTAAAATGGAGATTAACTTACAGACTCAGAGGCAACTGCCTTATATACAGATTTTAGATCCACCTATTAGACTACTTATTGATACCGGAGCTAACCAATCTTTTGTTAGTCCTCAAGTTATAGAAACTTTCTATTCAGATATACCCTGTAACTACGATCCTATTGAAGTTACAAATATTTACGCAAAAACTAGGAGTGACTATTCTATCACAGTACCATGTTTTGGCGAATTTAATGAGAACGAAGACATTACTTTATTCATCTATAAATTTCACAATTATTTTGACGGACTGATAGGTACTGATCTATTAGAAAAACTTGATCTAGCATTGATTTAAAAAATAAAGTCTTAGTTACTCGTAACTCTTCTATTCCTTTACTCATGTATGATTCCCGTAACTGTAATCTATATGAAGAGATCATACCAGCAAATTCATCTAAGCTAGTTCGAATCCCAGTTAACTTTCATGACGGTGAAGCTTTCATATCCGAGCAAGTTATATCTAACTGTAGTGTTAAAGATTGCGTAACAACTATAAAAAATAATCGTGGTATAGTAGAAGTAACCAACCCAACTAGACATGACGTAGTCTTCTCTATGGATAGACCAGTTAGTGCTGAACTATTTAATGCTGAATTTACGGGTGTCTATTAAAATACAGATTTTTATCACATCGATTATCATGTCCCAGAAAACTATTCCACGTTTTTTAATATATTTTTTTCTTAAAACATCGAAAAACTTATTATCACAGTTTCATTATATCGAACAACATTTCCTAAAAAAAACGTTATAAAATTTCTACTATTCCAAGAAAAACGATATATCAAACTAACAATTCACACATGTATTAAGATATCGATGTAACCATTTATAATAACATGTTTCATTATGTAACAATGCGCATCATAACTTTTAATCGCAGTAACGTTTCATCGAACGCTGCATTCGCTTGTTGATGCTTAAAACATGCAAAAAGGTATAGCAAGATTGAGGCATACAGCAAGCATGCATGCAGCAAGCACAACAAACATGTAGCAAGCATGCAGCAAGCATGCAGCAGGCATACAGCATGCATGCAGCAGGCATACAGCATGCATGCAGCAGGCATGCAGCAAGAATGCAGCAAACATGCAAGCAGGCATGCAGCAAGCATGCAGCAAGCATGCAAGCAGGCATGCAGTAAGCATGCAGCAAGCAAGTATTTCTGGGTGGCTCCACCAGAAGACTCGCTCCGTCGGCCCTTCGATTCATTCGGGCACTTAACCTCGCTCCGCTCGAGAGGTCGCCGGCTCGCTTCGCTCGCCACCTCCCCCCCTTGCTTCGCTTCGGCTTCGTGCCCTCATTTTCTCAGGACCTCCTTCGCGAGCCTTCTGGTTCCGCGCGAAGAAATAACACTCTAGTATATGACAAAGTTGAGCCACGTGGAGTCGGGGTGCTCTAAGTCGGATTTGTGATCCATTTATAATTAGTGGACTAGCTATAAATTTACTGTTGATCAATACAATACTACCAGATTAATCTATCTATATAGGGTAACATAATAATGTAATATTTGATGTTTCAAATATATTGCAAACTGAAACTTACGTGGAAATAAAATTATGGGTAACAAAACTTTGATGTTTCATTATTTCGATGAAATACATAAAATATGAAAAGAAATAACGATAAAGTGTGTTTGTACGTAATGAATAATCGTGTAAATGAAATTTCGATGTGAACAGATTTAAGGATTTGTTACATATTGTATTAAAATATCTGCGAATCGTTTTATGGGACATGAAAATCGTTAAAGTAAATTGCGATAAAGTGATGGGTTCCCTGAATTTACAGATAGCAAAAATATCTATGATAGTAATCGTGTTAAGGAAGTACTTTCTCGCCTACGCACTGACCATTTGAATCCAGAAGAGCGAGCTAATTTAGAGTCACTTTGCGCACAGTACGCTGATGTCTTTTATTACGATGGTGAACCACTTACCTTCACTAGTAGAATAAAACATAGTATAAAAACGACAGCCGAACTACCAGTCTATACAAAGTCCTATCGCTATCCTTTTATACATAGACAAGAAGTTCAAGATCAAATTTCTAAAATGTTATCTCATGGTATCATTCAACCTTCACAGTCTGCATGGAGCTCCCCCATCTGGGTAGTTCCCAAAAAAGCTGATGCGTCTGAAAAGACTAAATGGCGCATAGTTGTAGATTTCCGAAAACTGAACGAAAAAACCATAGATGACAAATACCCTATACCAAATATAGCTGACGTCCTAGACAAGTTAGATGACTGCCACTATTTTACTACGCTAGACCTAGCGAGCGGATTCTATCAAGTCGAGATGAATCCTAGCGATATTCAGAAGACTGCTTTCAATGTAGAACATGGGCACTTTGAATTTTTGCGTATGCCCATGGGACTTAAAAATTCCCCATCAACATTTCAACGTGTGAGGGATAATGTTCTTCGAGATCTACAGAACACGGTTTGTCTAGTCTACCTAGATGACATAATAGTTTTTAGTGTTTCGCTACAAGAACACATAGTTAATTTGGAAAAAGTTTTCAAGAGATTACGCGAATCAAATTTCAAATGGATAAGTCAGAGTTCCTAAAACTAGAAACAGCGTATCTAGGACACATTATCAGCAAAGATGGTATAAAACCAAACCCGGATAAGATCAAAGCAATTCAAAAATTCCCTTTACCCAAAACTGCTACAGAAATAAAAAGATTCTTAGGTTTGCTAGGATACTATAGAAAATTCATACCCGACTTCGCTCGAATAACGAAACCTATGACGCAATGCCTGAAAAAAGGATCTAAGATAACTTATAATGACACTAACTACATTAATAGTTTTGAGACTTGTAAGACTCTACTGAAATGACCCTATTCTACAATACCCAGACTTTGAGAAAGACTTTGTACTTACGACTGACGCGTCGAACTATGCTATAGGCGCCGTCCTATCTCAAGGACCCATCGGTAGTGACAAACCGATAGCCTATGCATCTAGGACTCTTAACTCTAGCGAAATTAACTACAGTACAATAGAAAAGGAGCTCTTAGCTATTGTTTGGGCCACCAAATACTTTCGCCCCTATCTATTTGGTAGGAAGTTCAAAATAGTAACGGATCATAAACCCCTACAGTGGGTTATGAACCTTAAAGAACCCAATTCTAGATTGACTCGTTGGCGTCTTAAGCTAAGTGAGTACAACTTCACTACAGTATATAAGCAAGGAAAGCATAATACTAACGCAGATGCTCTATCTCGCATAGAAATTAACAATAATGAAGATACTAGTTCTATTGCAGTTAATCCATCTGAACATCTACCTTCTGTGCATGGTTCAACCACTGTATCAGCTCACACTAGTGCCGAGAATCCTATCCTAGAGATTCCTATCTCAGATGAGCCCCTAAATAAATTTAACCGCCAAATTAGTCTTGTAATAGTAGGAGATATCAAGAAAAAGCCTACAGTAACTAAACCCTTCGAAACTCATACTAGAACTACTATTCAAATATCAGAGTCTAACCTTGAAAGTGACGTCATCAATGCCATCAAGGAATATGTAAATCCTAAGGTTAAAACCGGTCTTCTCATTCATCCACCTCTTGCTATAAACCAAATTATTCCTATTATACAGGATACATTTAAAAGCTCAGCTATGAACCTTGTGCTGACTAAAATAGAACTAGAAAATGTCAAAGAATATTTAAGGCAGCAGGAAATTATACAGAGATATCACGAGGGCAAGACAAATCTCCGTGGTATCAATGAAACATATCTAGCCCTATCATCAAGATATTACTGGCCTAAAATGCGTGAACATATCACTAAATATATCAATGAGTGCCATATCTGTGGACAAGCTAAGTATGATAGGAACCCCATTAGACAAAAATTCTGTATAGTCCCTCCGCAATCGAAACCTTTTGAAATATTACACCTAGACCTTTTCACAGCTGAAAATGAGAAATACCTAACATTAGTCGATGCCTTCTCGAAATATGCTCAAGCATAGTATCTAAGAGATGGAACAGCATTAAGTGTAATTCAAGCTCTCCTTAAATTTTCTACGCACCATGGCGTTCCCCTTACAATAGTCACAGACCAAGGCCCTGAATTCACAAACCAGCTATTTTCTGAGTTCACAAGCAAGACTCCATAAAATCCAGCACCACAAAATTCTAGCTCACACTCCTAATGTTAACGGCTTAGTAGAACGTTTCCATTCTACTATCCTAGAACACCTTAGAATATTAAAGCTTGAGAAACGCAGTGAATCTGTAGTTAACCTCATGCCATATGCAGTATTGGCACAGAATTAATATAAATATGCCAGTAGTCAACATTCACCTTTGCCGAAAATGCACAGATTTGGGTATAAAAATATTCAAATCGATAATATATCGCTGGTACCTATTAATAATATAACCTAATGAGGAGCCAATTTTTTTAAAATAGTTTTACATTGGTACGTTTGATATGTGCCATAATTTTTATAATTTGACATAATCATAAATAATGGCAAATTGGATTTTATAATGATACACAAATGAATTAGAGAAACGTTTAATATTCAACACAATTATTTACACAATAATGTATGTCCATATCGCATACTAGACTCATGAACACAATAATATAAATCTAAGACTACGAAACCATAAAAATAAGATACTGGCTTCACTGGATTACCGCGTTTCGAGCAATATACAGCTTTAATAATATACGTAAGTACCTAAGCAAATTGCATTATACTAGTAGCAATTTGTGATTTCATCTACTTTTAAATTAGCCATTTTAAATCCAACAGTAAATTAAAATTCATAGGTATCCATCTTGATTATTACCATTACCATCTCGCCAATTCAAAAATTTACTCCTATTTTCTACACACACTTACTATCATCTATGTATTCACAATTTACTACTAGCATACAGAGTCCTTTACCAAGTTTTGATATTTACATTAAACAATTCTCACAAAAGCATTTGCAATAAAATTGTTTGTTATTCGAGAGATATTGTGACAGAACAAAAATCCATCACCGTCGTAATAAATCGAAATGGTACAATGTCCCTAAAAAGAGTACCCTTAAAATTTGGCACATACATCCACTTTCCCGTGCCCTCGATAGGGGATGAGTGGGTCGATAAAATTATACAAATGTAACAATCTATAAAATACAGAAAAATAAGGTAAACAATACAAAATCGATAAGAAAATTCACCACACGAATACAGTGTTCTGCGTAAACCAGAGAGAAAATTAAAAAATCTTACCAAAGAAAATAAGCTAATAATAATTATATTTTCTTTAATAAGTAGGTACCGAGTTGGAGTGTGGTACAGTAGACAATAATAAAATATCATCTAATTTAAATATTGTTATAAATTCAAAAGTAAACATGAACTTATCAAAAAGGGAAAGTTAGTGGTTAGGGAAATATTCTTCGTTGCACCTTAGACTATCAGTGAAACATCCTTACATTACAACCTTATGCATCATTCATATTGTAAAAGCGTGGGCGGGCGCGACTTAAAATCATTTAAGTGTACCTAATATAATCCATTCATATTAAACACAGATTAGTGATATCAAATAACAAACAAGCATAAGGCATATTTAGGGTACCAATATAAAACTTAAAAGCTGTGTGTTTGTGACCAATCTAGGTATATATGTGTCTCTCTCTACTATAAGGGCCTTTTCTTAATAAATCATAGTTAGGAACCCGTGTGACAGAGACGGCGGCGCGACGCGAATATAGAACCAAAAGGCTCGTACACAAGCTAGCACCTTCTACCAACTAAGTATTGTAACAGCCGCGCCCGATCGCTTTCCACAGCTGAGAAAACATAATCACACGACTCTTAAAGACGGCATTCTTGTGAACCAGGTGTCGTGTTTCATCTTCAAGTGGTAGGAGTCCCTAGGGGCCGGGGTGGTCAGGGCTTCTTCGAGGAGTTTCAGAGCGCTGGTGGGGAGGACCTTGGCGCTGTATTCAGCGGCTTCTCCGGGCATAGTGACGGCGCAGGATGCTGTGGTTGTGCTCACGTCCGAGTTCGGCGTTTCGGGGCGGCTGGAAAGTACAGGAAAAGTATTATTGAATGGGTGCAGTCAGTATGTATAATTGTTCTTTGAATCAAACCGCCATCAGTGGTGTTGTCAATATGTAATTGTTCTTTGAATCGAAACTAGGTGCTAGGACCTCCAATGGCGGACGGGCGAACCACGGAGCTTGTCAAGGGTTTATTCATCGGCCCGAGTCGCCAGAATCCTCGTAGGTATATCGGCTTGTTAAATTACTATACTTAGAAGAGCATTTCTCCTATCGTCAATGGTTATATCAAAGTTTTTTGTTATTTTTACCGATGCATTAAGTAGGTATGCATTCAAAACTAATTCAAAATTACAGTAGGTAAGTACCTGCCTGAAATAAGACTGAAGCATAGGCACGAAATAAGTGATATTTTGTCTTATTTGATACCTTTGACTGGCAGGTTGACTAGGCGCGACAAGCTGCAGCGGCGCGCGGCGGCGCGTAAATGTCGCTCGCGGAGAGATCGGGCGCGTGCAACAGCACGACGTGCAGGCGGCGCGCGCGAGTCTATGACTATTTCAAGCATATAGGCACGGATTAAGTGACATTCTGTATGATACCTGGCAGGTTGACTAGGCGCGACAAGCTGCAGCGGCGGCGCGTAAATTTCGGTCGCGGAGAGATCGGGCGCGTGCAACAGTACGACGTGCAGGCGGCGCGCGCGCAGCCCCGAGCGCAGCGCGCGCGCGGCGCCCCACGTGCCCCAGCGCACCGCCGCGGCTCCCGCGCTTGTCTCGCTCGACTCGCCCGACTCCACTCGGGACAGGCTGTCGCACGCTGTGTCTGATGTTAACCCTGGAAGATTGAAAATGATAAAACCAAAATATATTGCTTCATTTATTTGTATGGGGCCCAACGAGTGACAGACTAGATTACTCCAAATTATTTATTAACTAGCTTTTGCCCAAGGCTTCGCCCGCGTGAATTTCCCACGGGAATAGTGCTATTTCCCGGGATGAAAGGAATGTCCTTCTCCGTACTTCTAACTATGTGTATGCAAATTTTCAGGAAGATTGGTTCAGTAGATGAAGCGTGAAGAGGTAACAAACAAATTCACTTTCGCATTTATAATATTAGTTTGGATTATTTTATTTGATAAAAAAATAAAAAAAGACAAAAAAATGGTAGGAGACGGCCGGGTCGACCACGGATGTGCTGGCGCCACGAATTAAACAAGTTTGACAAAGGGTGGCGCGATTAGCCTTGGATCGAGAGTCTTGTGGAAGAAGAAGAGAGAGGTCTTTGCCCAGTACTGGGCATAGATATCTATTTTATATGTATTTGTTTTCCGACAAAGACTGGGCCTTCCAAGGTGGCCCATAAGGTTTTTCACCATCTTCTTGATAACAAAAAATACTTATATGTTTCTAAAATATGGTATGACAGACAAGTGATGGTACTGTTAACAAACATTTTTCTAAGAGAAGACGATAATATTATTATCTAATAATATTTTTTGAGAACAAGGTATTTTTGTTCTGAGGTCACAGGCACTCTAACCCTCTACGTCGTCAGTACATATTCTTCTCTATTTCCAGGTAAGAATGCAATCAAACTTATCGACGTGGCTTTAAACCAATTATGTGTTTCGACTTGGTTCCGACCCTAACGCGAAATCCTAAGTGGTCGTTCCGAAATGCTAGTAGTTTGTAGCTTTGAGGCATAATACTGCTACTACATAAATACTAAGATTATATAATTACTTTTGACGTGAAAAAGAGCCTCTTTGAAGGCCAAGTTCAATAATGAATTTGTGATTTATAACCCGGTCTCGGGTTAGGTAAGTACCTAACTTTGAAAAAATATGCTCTTACCGATGTAGAAGAGCCGGCCAGCATTTGGATGGTCAGCAGCTGCGGCGGAAAGCAGCGGGGAGAAGGTCCGCGCGACGCGCAGCGCGCCGAGCACGTTGCCGCGCAGCGCGCTCTCCCAGCACGCCGCGCCGCCGCGCCCACTGCTGCCCGCCGTGTTTATTACTGCCCATATGCCTGCAATAAATAAACATCAAAATTATTAACACAGTAGCTTTTGTCTGCGACTTCGGCACTGTCCCCGCGTGAATTTCCCACTGGAACAGTGCTTTTCCTCTCTGGTACTCTGTTCTTCTCAGTACTTCTAACTATGTGTATGCGTTTCAGGAAGATTGGTTCAGTAGATGACACACAAACTGAATTTGGTATTTATAATGTTAATTTTACCAGCCAAGGAACATCCAGGAAGAACTTGCCAACATAACGTGTGAATGCTCTGCTGACAAGTCATGACAAACTCCAGAATCGGACGTCATCTATCTGAAGGTTTCATTTTTAAAACTAGGTGGGTAGGTCTACCCATTGTCTATCTACCTATTGTATACAAACAAAAATTTTGGAGATTCTATAAAAAAAAATGTACAGATCCACAGAATGGCTTTAAGTTTAAAAGAATGTAACTTGTATCTGTATGAGAAAAACCTTGGTTAGCTAAATGTTATTCGTTATTCGAAACTGGTTTCAAAAGTGGCCGAAGCGAAGTAAAATTCTTAGGGTCCTGCTAGTGCTATCACTTCAATGTAGCTTTTAGGGTCCGTACATACACCAGCATGATCGGCAAGATAGTACCACCTCTTTACACTTAGGTACCTATCTACCTACTGTGATGTTCTAGTATACACCATTTTTGTGTCAGTGGGTCTGGACAACGATTGCTATTACCAGCAACGCCCTCTACAAAAACAAACTCAAATTAGCTTGTCAAGGAACATGATTGACAGAGCTTGTCGCTACGGGCGCTGCTGTAGGCGGACGCGGACAGCATAATCACTTCACACTTATCCGATAGATGGCGCTATGTGTTTTAAGTTACTTAAAAAAGTTTAAACTTATAAAACCGTTGAAATGACTAATTCAATTATATTTAATTCATATAAATTATTACATAATACTATTATTATTTCAAATAACTATTTTTTTATTGTAGTAGTATATGTACCATAATTTTGCCCTTATCACTCAAGCACTGCTGGTGTAGTGGTATCATGCAAGATTCCCATTCTTGCGACCCGGGTTCGATTCCCGGGCAGTGCATACTTTTTACATTTTTTTTTGTTGATTATTTGTTTTTCGTGTCGTCTCGACAAGGGACACCACATACTTATAGATGGCTTTTACTTAACCTCATTAACAGTAGTGGATTTAGTGGATAAAATTTCTGGATAGGCCCTTGCTCATTACATGTAGATAACAATCCAGGTATAGGTACCTACTTATTAACAATCTAATGGCAAGGGAAAGAAGAGCTTATGTACTGTACAACCAGGGGCAGATTCCCTGACCCTCTGAGATAGGATTCGGTGAGGTAGGGAGATCAGTTTTATCTTATTTGGCCATGTAAACCAACTACCATCAGAAATGTAGCCTATATTTGTATGTATGGAGCCAGTTTTAGGTTTTTTTGGCCTTTATGTAAATCCTCATCGCGTAAAATATTTTTTTACATTCCAGGCCAAGGTTACAATAGATTCTCTGATAGCTGACATCAACCATGATTACTGATTACCTATGATGACATCATAGTGAAGTAGGTACCTTCGTTTAAACGTTTATGACATAAATGTCATTTATAAACTACTTACAAAAGAATCGTCGCTTATCACAATTTTTTTTGTTGATTTATCATATAATTTAACTTGTTTGTCGAAAAAATATTTTTTCCCTTCTCTCAATAATGGTCTCCTCAACTCTAGATAGATGCTGTGCCGTCCTTTCCCGGTCTTTGGGTGTGGCGGCCAAATTATGGGCCTGCCGCCAGGACTCCACTAGCCGAGCTCCCAGTCCTGTTTTATTACAAATAGTAGCCTAATTTTACCATGTTCTCCGGCAGGCAGATGCTGCGCCGTAGCCCTTGCTGCCTCCTCCAGCAGGTCTTCTCTAGCTACGTCCAACTCCAACGTCGCCAGTCTCGGTGCCGGCTGGTCTTCGGGCGTGGCGGCCACATGGGCTTGCAGCCAGGACTCCGCCAGACGAGCCCCCAGCCCGCCTTGGCGACAGCCCGCGATCACGCGCCAGCCTCGCCCGCTGAGGTATGTGGCAATCTGAAAAGGTATGTGGCGATCTGAAACGATTTGTGGGATCTTAATAAGATTGATTAGGTTAGTTCTGTGTAGCTTAGAAGAACTATTGAATCTAAAGATCTGCAACGCTCTTGTCTTCGCAACAATGACTTGAAACGGACACAAGTCACTCGCTGGCTGGCCTTATTCGTCCGATCCGTGATGCGATCGGAATCTGCTGTCCTAGGTTCCAGCCTCAGCCTGCAAGTAAATCCGCATCTGTTCATATCGCCATCGAGGGAGGAAGATCATCTACAGAAGTGACAACCATAGATATACAAGGTACAACTAAGGGACAACCAGGTGAGTGGAGTGGAACCCTTCCACTGGTCATTCTTGTTCAACACTGACCTGCAACCCCAGCGCAGTGTCCACAGAAGTGACGAGCATAGTCTTGGCACTGTCGACGGGCAGCACCTCGGTGACCCTGACCTTCCTCAGTAGGTACAGCAGCAGGACGCCCATGATGGAATAGAGCGCGCTCAGCTGCAGCCCCAGGGACAACCAGGAGAGAGGATCTATGTCATTGGCTGAATATTCTTGCACAACTAACCTGCAACCCCAGCGCAGTGTCCACAGAAGTGACGAGCACGGTCTTGGCGCTGTCGACGGGCAGCACCTCGGCGACCCTGACCTTCCTCAGCAAGTACAGCAGCAGGGCGCCCACGATGGAACAGAGCGCGGCCAGCTGCAGCCCCAGGGACAACCAGGTGAGAGGATCCATGTCACTGGCTGGACATTATTCTTGTGGTAACTGTAACAATGAGGCAAGTTTTTAGTAACTTGTAAAGTCATGCCGATGTAAAAAGTAAGTAACTTGACCATATAAACTTTATCTTAGATGGGTAAAAAACATAGGTCAGTTCTGTGGTAAAAAAAAAATGAGAACTTGAACCCTGAGAAAACTAAATCAAAGTCAGTGCATCTGTTGGAAATTACAGACGATATATCTTAAATCAAAGTAAAACTTAAAGCCGCTGCTTACTGGTTAATCCTACTGGTAGTACCATGGAACGTTTTGCTTGTATTGTTTATAGGAGATTCGACAAGTAACCTTGGTACACGTTTGGTTCGTTCTTATATGCAAACGAAATTAAAATTAATCGTCATCGATCTAAATTACGCCCAAATTCCTGAATAAATAAACAATTTTCTTTGGAATTTTCAGAGGTAAACAGAGCTTGTTTATGAATATCACTTATTTCAGAAGTTTAGCGAGCCGACTGCGACTCCTCGCGACGGATGTTTACCAAACACTGACATGACGGTCAGCTGTTGTTGTTCAACGCTATGTGATGGTTCCCAGGCTTGACAGATAAAGCGGTGTCTCAGTTGAATGGGCGCTCGATTTACATCTGAAATGTGTAGGTTCGAATCCTGGGTGTGCGATCTGACATGTTTGCAGATTTTTGTTCACGTTCGGTAAGTTTCGTCGGATTTACCCACAACTGAATATGTGAAAAATTGTCAACAAAAGTATTTTTCTATTTCAGATTCATATAACGCATAGTACCTATAAACGTTTTTCGTATGGTTTTTAGTTATACTTCAGTATTCGTATCAAAGAAGTGAATACCTATTATGAAATGAATATTGTCAGTTAATTATGCCGTTTTGGTATGTACCTAAGATTTAGCAGTAGGTAAGTAAGTAGTATTTTAAGTGTTTATTGTTTTCACCAAATTTTATTTATTGTCAAATTGTTTTATTGGTGGTAGAGCCCTGCTGCTACCTTTTTGGTAGTAGCACATAAATGGGCTGGCTCGACCGGGGCAGTACCACACTCTAATAAGTTAAAGGCATCCCCTTCCACGCTCTCTGTGGATTACACTAATATTAGGGGACTCCATTCCAACCTTAACGCCGCCCATCATCACCTCGAGACGGCAAAGCCTGACTTGCTCTTTCTCACTGAGACGAAAATATCCTCCCCAGCTGACACTTCGTACCTGTTATGCCCGGGTTACAATCTGGAACACAACTTGGTGCCCCAAGCCGGAGTGTGCGTGTACGTTGGTGAGGGTATTTGCTGTCGTCGCCTTGTGAATGTTGAAGGCAGGGGTCTGTCTATCCTCTGGCTGCGAGTAGAATGCGTTGACCGCATTCGTTTCTATGCATGCCTATACAGATCCCACAGCGGGGACCTCGAGACCGACCGGCTGATCGAGCACATCCAGACGGTGGCTGACACCCTACTCGCACAGGCCCCTTCCGCCGAAATTGTGGTTCTGGGTGATTTTAACGCCCACCACGTCGACTGGCTTGGGTCAAATAGAACCGACCACGCGGGTAGATCTGTGCGTGACTTGGCTTTGGCCTACAACTTGACGCAGCTTGTTTCCTCGCCCACACGGGTTCCTGACGTGGACGACCAATTCCCATCTTTATTGGACCTCCTGCTAACCTCACATCCAGAGCACTACCAGGTGACCGTTGTTGCGCCTCTTGGCTCATCTGATCACTGCCTGGTAAGGAGTATTGTACCTATTACGCGTGTCGCACACTTACCATTCACTGGTTCTCGGCGCGTATGGCACTATAGGTCGGCAGACTGGGATGGATTGCGAACATTTTTCGCTTCCTACCCGTGGCGTGGAGGCAGGTTTGTTTTTCGCTGGATGATCCTAGCGCTTGTGCTGACGCTGTCGCCGATGTGATACTGCAGGGGATGGAATTATTTATTCCAAATTCTGCAGTGCCTATCGGTGGAGGGTCCAAGCCCTGGTTTGGGGGGTCTTGCCGTTCGGCTTCTCGCCAGAAACAAGACTCCTACCAAGCCTGGGCTACAGCGCGAGCTGCCGCTGATCCAAACACACAATTCAAATTTTATATCTAAATAGTAAAATGGGTCCGCGGAGGTAGCATTTTGGATTATGTCACTCATAAATTAAAACAAAAACGGGCCACATTTCAGTTGGGCTGTAGCTGCTAGTATCTACCGCCGTATCAGCCGTATCAATAATACGGGTCCCCTCTACAAAAGCCCCCCACAGTATACAGTGGCGATTGAAGTCCACGCAGGACAGGGGGTCAGCCGATGAACACGGGAGCCAAATACTTAGGTGTAGCTACGCCACTGTTTTTAATCTTGTATCTTATAAATGGGTGCAATGCACAAATTGTGAAAACAATAACAATCCAATTATAGGCGCGGATGTGGTGAGATTTCACTCTGTGAGTCATTACGAGGAAAGTCCCCGCACCAACGACCGATTACGAAGATTGCCGATCGCAGCAGCTATTGCGTGAAAGATCAAATTAGATCAATTTATAGATCCTCTCTCTATCAAGTTACAGATAATAAACTGTAGGAATACTTCAGTTGGATATGAAAATTGTTTCTGTGTATGATAATCACATTCAGAGCCGAATTTCCTACGAGACCGAGAGCAAATATACCTACCTATGTAGGACATGGTAGGATAAGAGTACATAAAAATAAAGATTATGATGAATACTTATATATTTTAATAAACATTTTAAAAAGCTTTTGTCCGCGGGTTTACCCGTGTGAATTTCCCACGAGAACAATGCTTTTTCCCGGGATGAAAGGTACCTTATATCCTTCTCTTCTGGCGACCTCCGTGGCCTAACGGTTATCATGCCAGACTGCCACACCGGAGGTCCCGGGTTCGATCCCCGGTCAGGTCAAGATGGAAAATGATCTTTTTCAGATTGACCTGGGTCTTGGATGTTTATCTATACATATATGTATTTGTCATAAAATATAGTATCGTTGAGTTAGTATTCCATAACACAAGTCCCGAACTTACTTTGGGGCTAACTCAATCTATGTGATTTGTCCGTATATACATATTATATTTATTTATTTATATTCTCAGTACTTCTAAGTATGTGTATGCGAAACTTTAGGAAGATTGGTTCAGTATATAAAGCATGAAGAGGTAACAAACAAATAAAACACTCACTTTTGCATTTATAATGTTGGGATTGGTCGAAAAGTATTGTTTCAAAGAAAGGTTAATTGACATAAGAAGGCAATCAAAATTCCACAATAAATATGTACGCACTCTATGTCTATACTTACGTTGAGTGTCAATCATTATCTCCGATCCCTATCAAGTTATCAGCTATCATAAACGCATATCAATCTTGATGTAAGCAAAAACTATTCAATTATCTCGAGCAATCATCACTTCGTCACTAATCTCATTACGTGTCGTGATCCGACGGACAAAAACGTGGGACTGACATTGTTTTTACGTTGAAGATCACGGCCGTACGAGCGAACGTGCGCTTCGAGTCATTTCGTCGACCTTTTTATCGAATTAAGGCTAAAATTGATAATGACGACTGGTGACATAGTTTTCAACCGACTTCCCAAAAAAGGAGGAGGTTATATGTTTCGATGTATGTATGTTTTTTTTTTATGTATGTTCGCCGATTTCTCCGCCAATTGTGGACTGTTTTCCAAAATTGTTTTTTTATTCGAAAGGGTTTATTCCCAAGTTGGTCCCATTTTAACCACGTCCGAATCTGTTCGGTAATTTTAAAGATACCTAACAAATAATAAAAATATCAACATTGCATTATAGAGTAAAAGCCCGCGACAGCATGCCCTTCCTTATTTTATTAAAACTCAAGATTTTCTGTGTATGTCCCCAACATCGGAATAGCGATTAGCGACTATAAAAGTTGGATCATGATTACTTAGGCAGATAATTTGTAGCAATAGCATATAAAGTGGTAGCTCAATTTCCTCAAAGTAAAGTTTTTTAAAGATTATATTCCGTTAAATATTAGAAAACACGCCATCTATTACCAGGCAATTGGTGCAGATATAAACTTCTGCCAGACATTGTTACTTTACTATATTATAGTTATATTTGTTTTATTACAAAATCTGAATTTAATGTTACTTTGGGCGGCCCCAAGGGTGTTTTTTATACCTATAAACATCATCCTTGCTAGTCATATTATCTGCATAAACAACTAAGATCCAAAATGCATACCTAGTCGCTAATATTTTTACCCGTATGTACCACGCAGAGAAACATTCCGCATTTCTAAAATAAGGAGGGTTTGGTTGTCGCGGGCTCTCGGTCTATTTATGTGCCAAAAATAATAGACATGACACGCCCTGACATTTCAAATCAGACTGACATAAAAAGTTTCGAATTCTTAATTCTTTATTTTCGGCCAGAAGAAAAGTTTAAGGTTTTATTAAAGAAAATAAGTGTAGAAGCACTAAAAATGATAAAATAAAACTTTTTTCGAAAAAAAATGAACCGACTTCCATCATAAAACTTAAAATCATGAAATAACAATAAAGAAAAATGTATTGGCATGCTACATGCTACTGAATGAGGTGAATTGAAGTCGGTGCCGAAAAAATTAAATAATCTAAATTTACATTAGAATCGTGTGTACATATATATCAAATGCTTAGCTAAACAATTACATAACACCCTTACTCCTGCACTTGGCACCGACTTCACCTCATTCAGTAGGTAGCATGCCAATACATTTTTCTTTATTGTTATTTCATGATTTTAAGTTTTATGATGGAAGTCGGTTCATTTTTTTTCGAAAAAAGTTTTATTTGTTTTAACTTACTTTTATTTTTAAAATAAGTCGATGTTTTAAAAGTTGAAATCCAATGGATAGGTGGTTGATGATTTTCGGAAGTATGTGACGATGGAGGATACGATGGAGAGGAATGCCACGGAAAAGATGGGCGACGATTTCCAGCCGGATTGGTTAACTCAAGCATTGCTATGGACAGGGACAGGGATAGGTGGAAGCAAGTGGGGGTGACCTTTGCCCAGCAATGGGACAACGTAGTAGGTAAATTAAAAAAATATATGCGACGATGACTGAATTTTTGTTACTCTTGTAAACAAACAAAATGTGGTCTTTGAGAGTAAAGTAAAGCATACCTAGCCATTTATCAACAGCCATTTTTTTAAATGTCCCCATTGCTGGGCACTGGCCTTTTTACGAATGATTATGGACGATGAGCACCCACCAACACAAAAAGTACAATTTTTTTCCGAAAATCCGTTGGGCAAGTCCCGTGTAAAATATTTACGAACTTAACCCTAAGAACCCTTCGGATGAATTTAAACAACCACTTATTCCGCGTACCAACCACTTCCTAGAATCAAATTGCAATAAAATTACACGAGTTAAGCAAGTGTACGTTGGTAAATGCTAGTAGGGGATAACCAGACCACACATTATCATTTAAGTACTGCATTTTATCCCGGTTTAGATCGCTCGTAAAAACTCTACAGGATAATGCATTTGTCTCAAAGAACACTCTCAGTTCAAGGAGTAAGGTTCAAATTAGTTTAAACAAGAAGGAAAGGATGCGCCTTGCAGCCCAGTTCTCTTCAGTGGTGTTGCCAAGTTGTAAAATCTAAGATTAATTGAAAAGTTATTTAAGACTTAAGTAGTGTCTAGTTTCTTGGTGTAAATTAAATGTGCTCTAAGACTATAATTATTCTGAAACGCATTTCTCATCAAAATAAAAAAAAAATAGAAAGTATAGGCACGATTGAATATAATTTCTATCGCTAGTGATACCCCATGTTACAATATACATATTTAGAGTGGATTACATATTCAGAGTATATATCTGTTTATTTGTTTATTGATTGTTCCTTAATAAATAAACAAATAAATAGATATACCTGCATAGATATGTGCGAGTCTGCGTCATCGATTGAAAACGAATTGCTAAGTCTCGAACCTTTTACATTGCTAAATCTAGAACAATCCTAACTGCACGCACTAAGCGATAGGTAGTACTAATATTAATTCTGTGGCGATAGAGTAGACTAAAATAAGCGCATCTCCTTTTATCCCTTTTGCAATATCTTCAGCGACGTTTGTGAATGCCTGCGGTCGTTGGCAACACAGACATCGGAATGAAGAGAACTAGAATTGCTATTAACTGTTTTAATACGAGAATGTCTGTCGTCGGACTCGTCGGCTGGGTATCATTTTCAAGGTTTTTGGGGGTGCTGAGTATGAAAATAACATTTATTTTTGGTTTCAAGATGGTGGAAGTTTCATTTGATTATGTTATTTGTTTCAGTTATGTTAAATATAAGTGCAGCATTACTTAATAATTCATTATTGAGAATTCATGAATTTTTTGACGAAACTCTCTCAAGGCAACAGCAAAATCACGGGTCTTTGACACTCCTACGTTGTTATTCGTAATTCAGTGACGCCTGCAGTTCGTTGGCTGGTATTATTTTAGAAGGCATTAGTAATCAGTGGGCTTGACGGAAATCCTTCGGCTCAAATACAGACAGTTGTCAAATGGTGGCATTAAGCAGCGTACGACTCCTGACTTGAGTTTATAATTCATTCATATTAATTGCATGAATAATATCGCGAGTATGACGTTGCAATGGATTGTCATGATATTTGAATATTAAATTTAGGATTCACTTGGTGCACCCCGGGCCTTCGCTCCCGTTGTAATTTTGCTATACGAGTAAAACCTACCAGGTTATATTTAACTGGTGTACCAAAAAAATTTAAACATGAAAGCTTAATGTAAATCCTTATACAGGTGAATTCAAAATCTTTGGCAAAGTTTCTACTGGTGAAAGTAGCTCTCTCTCTCTCTCAGCCGAAAGACGTCCACTGCTCGACAAAGGCCTCCCCCAAGGATTTCCACAACGACCGGTCCTGTGCTGCCCGCATCTATGCGCATCCCGCGACCTTCACCAGGTCGTCGGTCCACCGAGTGGGAGACCTGCCAACATTACGTTTTCCGGTTCGTGGTCGCCACTCGAGAACTTTTCTGCCCCAACGGCTATCTGTTCTACGAGCTATGTGCCCCGTCCACTGCCACTTAAGCTACCTACTCAATAATATGAGCAACTTTTTGTATGGTACTGACTCTGATATCTCAAAAAAAAAGTATTGGTAAATAGTATGGAACAGCTGATTTATTTTGAGATTTCAGAGTTGGTCACATACAAATTGTCACATACAGAGTTGGTCACATACTTGCTCATATTCATGAGTACTTTCAGCAGTAAAAACTTTGCCATGATTTTTTTTTTTTTTTATAACAGCACGGCATACGAGCAAGCGGGTCACCTGATGGTAAGCGATCACCGCTTCTGTTGTTTTTTAGATTCACCTGTATCTATCATTATAACTATTAAACTATCATTAGTCAAGTATGGTCTTTGTTCTAAAGCTACCTGATTCTTTCGATTCTTCTTTTGATTCTTCATAAGTATTTAATTTCCATTGAATTTTCATAATAAACTTGTCCAATTGTCCATCGCTCAAAAGGACAAACAGACAGAAATATGTGAGATGGGAATTTATTGGTGGAGTACAAGTTTTATTGTTTACAGCTCGATCACGCAATGATTGTTTGTCTGTGACGACGGAACTCCGGAATGCGTGGCTTTGTCAATATTTCAATGAACCATTATACCCACTGTTTACTATTGTATTGTCATGATTGGCTATGATCATCATTCATACATTTCTTGTGAAGATAGGTAAGGATTTTCTTGAGATCTACCTGTTGTTGCGAGTCCTCTGTTTGATTGAGAATTGTCAAATTATTGTTATGAAAGTTGGGTAGGTGAAATTGTCGGATAATAGTGGAAAGAAAGCATTGATACGACATGTCTTATTGACTGTCGGAAAAGTGTTAAAAGTTTGTAGAACATCTTGACATACCTATAATAGAAAACATCCTACATCTTTAAAAAGCAAATTATATCATTGACATCCGTGATGTAATGAAATGAACTTCTTATTTTGAAACGACTCTTCCTATTAGCGCCAAAATGAAATGTATCCACATAACAGTGGTTGTGTAAGAAGCTGTATAAAAGGCGTATAACAGGCGTATATTGTCTTTTGATAGGTTCTTTGTAATGGCAATTCGCCAATGTTTCCTCATATTAGTGAGCGGAAAATTGAAAAAGAAAAGAACGTCATATTTCCCAACTATACCACTAATATTTTATACGGGGAATTTCGGGATAAAAAGGAGAGTTCTATTCAAGGTTTTCTTCTAGCTCTGAATGATAGCAATTTAGCAATAGCTCTTTTCTCAATCTGTGTGATTTATTATCTACCCGAGTGTCAAATTTAATTAAAATCGGTCCAGCTGTTCTTGATTCAATGGTGTAGCTTTGTATACCTATATGTATGGATATATAGACAAAGTTATTAAAAAAAGTGTTTTCCAAGATAACGTGTGTATTTTATTATTTTTTTAATTTAGTTAAGGTTTATTTTGGTACTAACAGTTACACCATCGGCTGACATGGAAGCCAAGTCTGTCGAAGTAAGGAAAAAATGTCGAGTTGGTGATTTGGGGATATTGTACAGAGAGCCTCTATAGCTGCGGGCTATTAATAAATTAAGTTACTTATTGTACCGTTAAGTCCGTTAAGCGTCTTAATTAGTTAACTCATATTATAAATGCGAAAGTGAGTTTGTATGTTTGTTACCTCTTAACGCTTTATCTACTGAACCAATCTTCCTGAAATTTCGCATGCACATAGAAGTAGTGAGATGGACATACAAAAGAAAAATGGCTGTTCGCATGGGAAATTCACGCAGGCGAAGCCGCGGGTAAAGCTAGTTCATAAACATTTATGCAACGCACCGCGCCTTAGAAACCGTAACGCAACCAGCAAGCATTCATTGCAACCGATAATGAGCTACTCGTTACGCAGGTAACGCTTACTTAGCTGCAAACAAGCATACGTCTATATTGATATAGATATCACGTTTTTGGACTTACGAGGTAGACAGAGCCAAAAGTCGTGAGAATCTAAGTCCACGCTTAGCTGGTTACTTCTTACTTCCAGCGAGGACATTTTTCCGCAATTAGGCCTCTAGTTTTTGGGCCCTTTTTGCGTGAGGAGGATGGGCCGGAACTTCATTCATGTTTGTAGCTTTGAGACATAAAATATTATGATTAAATAATTAGTTATCGACGTGAAAAAGAGCCTTCTTTGAAGGCCAAGTTTCAATAAAAAATTTTGACTTTGACTTTGACATTCGAGCCAGCCCAGCTCCTTTAGGAAGTGAAGAACCGCCGATGGTGTACGGAAGGCTTTGCGCATGGTCCCTGGGTTGGTTAGTGCATATTGATGGAATGGAGATTCAGATATAGTGACAGGTTGCTAGCCCATCGTCTATGAGAGGAGAAAAGCCATTTACCTCAATTGACTTTTACAATTTGCGAGCGTAGAGACACAGCTGTGTCTCAGCGAAAAAAAGACGAAAAGTGACAGCTGTCACATTTAGTCTTTTTTTCGCTCCCAATACTAGCATGGAAGCGAGTTAGCTTTATTAGTAACGGTGGTACATCTAGGAATAAATCTTGATGCGGCTATGTCACTTCCAGATTAAAAGGTAGGAACAAAACTTGTACAAAAGGACCACTTCATAATGAACTAGCTTTTGCCCGCGGCTTCGCCCGCGTGAATTTCCCACGGGAACAGTGCTTTTTCCCGGAATGAAAGGTACCCTATGTCCATCTCCGTACTTCTAACTACATATGTGTATGCAAAATTCAGGAAGATTGGTTAAGTAGATGAAGCGTGAAGAGGTAACAAACAAACAAAGAAACAAACAAACTCACTTTCGCATTTATAATATTGGTTAGGATTTCTGGAATCTATTCAAACGTATTTAAGTCCATAACGTTACCAGGACTTTTCTTCTTGCCAAGTCCTGTTCTTGAGATATTACTATGTATATAGATAGGTAGTGTGTTAGTTAGAACTGGTTTATAAATTATCTAAAGGGCTTATTCTACATGTAAGTCCCGCATATTCCTACACAAGCCTCTTAAAGGCCCGGGTCCCATAAACTTTAAAAAGGAGATATCATACACAGTAGGTAATAAAATTGAAAGTGTATAACTATATAACTGGCCACTATCCGTTTCTAGGTAACGTGCGGTCACTGGCCATTCTAAAACAATTACCTAACATTGCATCGCTGTGCGCATCTGCGCGTAATTCTCGTTTGTTTAGATTGGACGTTTCACTTTTGGCTTTGGTAAAATAAGAAAAAAAAATGTGCATCCGCTGAGTCACTGGCAGCTAAAATGCTGCTATATTATTTGGTACAATGTAAGTTGCAAGCGGAAGTACATACTTAAAAATTAGTTTTTTTTAAATGGCTTAAGTTTCAGTGCAATGGGTTTTCCTTAAAGTTTTCTCATTGACCATTTTTGACCAATTTGACCATGGTCTCAAACAAAATTGCTAATTTGAAGAATTATTAAAAATATTTGAAATCGGAACACCATTTGACAATATTTTTTTTTCTTCAAATACATTGCTAAGTGGCCAGTGCAGGGAAATAATTAATAACATACACATTTGCCATATTTAATTAATTATACCCAGTATGTTAAAAATACAGTCAATTAATTAATTTCCACCAATTAATCATAAATTCAGGATGCGACTATAAGAACGACTGCCTGAATTTATGAAATAAATTTCCGCATATTCAAATAACTGAAATAGCGCGGTAAAATATATCGTGCATTTTTTATGCAAGATAAATTAAATAAAAAGAGCAGCAATTTATTCAGTCGAAATAATGTAGGCGTTGATTATTCAATTACCCAATGTGTGAACCAACGCGCGGTAACTGACCGTGACCACGACAGAAATAAAGTTTCGTGTTACAATTATTTTGGTTTAATTCACTTCTTACATATTAATTACTGTCCCTATTAAGGGAAAGCGCAACAGATGTACTTTTATTTATTATTAAATTAAACTAGCTTTTGCCCATTGCTTCGCATGTGTGAATTTCCCACGGGAACAGTGTTTTTCCCTGGATGAAAGGTACCCTATGTCCTTTTCAGTGCTACTAACTATGTGTATGCGAAATTTCAGGAAGATTTGTACAATATATAAAGCGTGAAGGGGTAACAAACAAATAAACATACAAACTCATTTTCGCATTTATAATATTAGTTAGGTAGGATAGGATTAGTAAAAAGAATAACTGTAAATTAGGATGCAATTTCACGGGTGAAACATTTAGGTATAATAGATGATAACGTCCTTTTTATGTACACAGAATAGTATTTTCAGTTTCATAGAAAATTAGGTTTTACATTAGTTATCCAAGTTCAAGTCTAACTATACATGAAGTTTTAGAAAATATCTAAAGCATGGAAGATAGTAAAATGAATACAAAACTTTCAAGGTTCTTTCCTAAAAAGTGAACAGCTAAAGCTTATGGAAGATAGTAAAAATAATGCAATTTCTAGGTTTCTATAATTTCTATCCTAACAAATGAACTGTCTGGTGGCAGCTTTATGCGAGGGTAAATAAATAGTAGTATCTAAAATGTGTGCCAGTTAGCTGTAAAATGATCTAGGACGCAAGCCGTTTATGGCCAGCCCAGTCGGCTGTGAAGTACTAAACCTATCGTCAGAAATGGTTGTGCGATATAACTATTCGTCTACTTACTGACGGTGTTTGTAAATTGGAACGTAAACATAAAATGTATAATATAAAGTGAGAATACGAGTATAAATTGAAAATATTATGATACTAGCTTTCGCCCGCGGCTTCGCCCGCGTTTATGTTGATCCCTCGGGAACTGTACTTTTTTCCGGGATAAATAGCCTATGTCCTTCTCTGGACCCCTGACTATGTGTATGTAAAATTTTATGACGATCGGTTCTGTAGATAAAGCGTGAAGAGGTAAAAACCAAACTCACTTTCGCATTTATAATATTAGTTAAGTTCAGGATAATTAAATTAAAGAACTGTATAATGTATATTGAGCACGACATATCGGTTATAATTAAAATTTAATTATTATTATATTTTTGATTAATTTAAAAATTTAATTTTATGTATTCTAAATATTATTTAAATTTAATAAAGTGGGAAAGCATTAAAACGTTTTGCCAGTCAAAACAAAATGAACTATCATTTGATGCAGCCAATATTGAAACCAAAATTATAAATATGTTTATTTATTTGTAACGAAAGTAGCAGTAAGTTGATGGATTGCAATTAGAGAATGCATATTTCAAGAGTCAGCAATAAAAAAATTAGAAATCTTTTTATGTTAATTTGTAGAAATTTTTGCAAGACCAATATAACTATAAGTAAACAAGTTTATTTTACACCGTTTGTTTTAGTTTTTTTGAGCCTCACCCCTGACATGGTGCACAACAGAGACTTATGGCGCAGGAGGATCAAGAGGGCCGACCCCAAATTAAATGGGAAATGGCAAGGCTGAAAAAGAAGAAGAAGAAGTAACAACTTTATTTTACAAAAAATAACTTTCGGCACTAGCTTCATTTTATAACATTTTCTAAATAATGTCGATTATTTCATTAATCAGTAGGAGGTCTATATTGAATAAATAATAACTTAACTGAGCAAATATATCCTCTCAATCTATCGCTGGTTGACTGGGAGAGATCCCTTCATGGGATTAGTCCGCCTTTGTATATTTACCTTTTTATTTCGTATGTTAACTATGTACTTTGGCACAATAAACATATTACAAACAAACAAACAAATAAGTAATAATTATATTAGTACTCTTTGACCTTGTATTAATTACTAGCTTTTGCCCGCGGCTTCGCCCGCGTGAATTCTGCGTGAAACTGTGATTTTTCCCGAGATGAAAGGTACCCTATGTCCTTCTCCGTACTTCGAGCTATGTGTATGTGAAATTTCAGGAAGATTGGTTCAGTAGATAAAGCGTGAAGAGGTAACAAACAAACAAACTCACTTTCGCATTTATTAGTTAGGATGTTGACTTTCTCAAGAGTTTATCATATTTCTAACATTGGTACTACGTGATAGGATAAGTACTTAGGATTTAAAAATATAGACGTCTCTAATGGCACAACATCAAATAGAAAAGTTTGGGTCCTTCACTTTCTTGACTTTCACTTGCGCCCGCGCACCTATCGGGCTGTCGACAATGGAAGTATTACAACACAGCCATATACTGCGACATTGTATACTATTGTTTACGTGTATCATATGTAATTAGAATATATAATTGGGTATAAACAATGCAGTATAGGACTGTAGCGAGGAATGTTATCATTTTACGCTACCTATTGATGCTGGATCTTACGAGATCTAAAATTAGCTCAAGTAACTTGATACTTGTTAATGAAGAGCATTACTATTTTTTTAAATAATAATATTGGTTGGTAAAATTGATAATATACAGATTGGAATAAAATTATATAATAAAGGGCTATATATCTTTTTCGATTTGATTTTCAAAAAACAAGTAGCCAATGGCCACTTTAAATTATATATACTTAAGTTACTAACACATTTTACAAAGCAAATTTGAGTCTCTGTTACATGCCAATAAATATTTCATTCATTCATTCAAATAGAATAGAAAAATAAGCTTAAATTGATAGTAGTCGGCAAAACTAATATAAATTCTAACATCGCATACAAAAGGTGATGTAATAGTGCTTTCACCCACCGACCGTTTGGTGACATACTATTTGGTGAGAAAGTTGTAAGCGATCCGCTAATAAAATTAACATTAGATCGCGGAGATACAAATATAATTTTGTGTTTATTTCCAGTATCGGCGACACGTAGTGCGTTAAATCTTGTTTTAGATTGTGAAAAAGTGGTCTTTTGAGCAGGATATGAACCAGCTATCTATAGATGACTACGGAAAACCAAGGCTTGTTACCGGTACGGTACCATATTACTCCATGTAACAAGGTCTTGCTCGGTAACTACTCGGTTACATTATGGACAGTCATCAATATCAATATAATAGATAATTCGTTTTGTACTCGAACGAAATATTTTATTAAGAACTAGCTAGATAATATCATCATCAAAGAACAAACAACGCGTGCCGTTTTCCCAGCAAATAATGATAATAATAATGATATCGTCGACATCTGATAGTAAAAAAGAGACATCGCGGCGCGTGCGCCACCGTAACGTGACGTCATCCTTCCTGATCGTAGAGAGTGGGTTCACTGACTCCGAGGTAAGTGTCCTCCTTCACGTGGGTGGACAAGAGCCAGAGGGAATTGATCATAAGGACATGCCGTTGCATAATCTATCAGAATCACAATCATTCATTAAAATCGAGTCAAATTATGTACGAGTAGGTACGTATGTCTTTTTTGGAAATTAATTTGTTTGCTCAAAGGCCTGTGTCCATTTTGCCTAAGTGTTGAAAGAGCTAACTATAGACACAGAATATAGAGGTAATATCAGTAATTCACTAGTAAGCAAGTTGTCATCATCATCATTGCAGCCTTTCTTTTGTCCGTCTTCGGACTAAGCCTCCTCCATACTCTTCCACGACTCTCTGCCTACTAGCTGCCATCCAGTTGTGATGTGACCGACATGCTTCCTGATATCATTTACCCATCTCTCTCTGTACCTGTGAAGCGACCTGTAAGTAGGTGTAAACCACCAAACCACTGCTGGTCAGATGATATTTAGAAAACAGGAAAACGCTGGATAAGACAGGCACAGGACCTTAAGAAGTGGCGCGAAAAAAAGGGAGTCATATACCCAACCAATGATGTGGTGATGTGTTTTTGAATTCATACTTTTTTTTGAGAACATCTGTTTATTTTTTTTCTCTTTTAAGGAAATTACTTTGTTTTGCCTCTGTAATTAATTTAGTTCTTCGACTATAGACAACCAATATAGTTCTAGCTGTGAAAACTTTTAAGTGGCTTACTGTTGCTAATAATGTTGTTACTTTGATTTTGTTTGAAATGTCCTAGTTTTCCTAATAAATATAATAAAATAAATAAATAAATAAGTAATGTTATTTAATGTTACCACTATCAGCATATCAATTAATTATTCAGTTAAGAATTGAAAATAATCACTTCGAAAATACCTACACAAAGTATCTTTAAAACTGTATTTTTATACGGGAAAGTACCTAGTAAACTATTAGTGTAAGTAAGTAATTAAGGTCATAAATATGTATCAGAACTTAATTAGTCAAACAATGTTTTACTTATCGCACATGTTAAAGGGGGTGAAACGGTGCAAATTAATAACAGACATTTGTGCTGTCAGGTGGAAAGTAATGTAGGATGGGGTGAAGGGGAATTATAGAGAAGACATAAGTACTGATAACATACAAGAAAGCGATGTAATGTCTGCGATTAGTGTTTATGAAGACGTGGCGATTATCTAGTACATTTGCACTGATTAATGAGTTTCTTTTGACCTAAATTGTTGTGAAAACCTCGTATGATTTGTTTACGGTTTTTATAAGCTGCTATTAATTTTTATCGTTCTTTTTGTATTATTATTTTTGAATTATTCGATTATAAAGTATCCGCCACCATCCTTTTGACCGACTTTGCACAATATCGAACCATATTTTTGAATATCACCAGGTTAGGTTAATTAAAGTTGGATTAATCTGTAAAATCGACCAAATTTGGGCATTAAAAATATATACGGACAAATCACACAGATTGAGTTAGCCCCAAAGTAAGTTCGAGACTTGTGTTATGGGATACTAACTCAACGATACTATATTTTATGACAAATACATATATAGATAACCATCCAAGACCCAGGCCAATCTGAAAAAGATCATTTTTCCATCTTGACCTGACCGGGGATCGAACCCGGGACCTCCGATGTGGCATTAATTTCATCATTCTGCATTCACAATCATGCATTATGATCTAAATTATCATAATTTGCGAAGCTGTGAATCTCATTACCATATTGTGTGCAAGCATTTTGTTCATCCATAAATTCAGCTAGGTATAGTAGGTATATAAATAAACATGCGAGAATTTCCCACGGGACAGTGCTTTTTCCCGAGATGAAAGGTATCCTATGTCCTTCTCAGTACTTCTAACTATGTGTATGCAAAATTTGAGGACGATCGGTTTAGTAGATAAAGCATGAAAAGGTAACAAACAAATTCACTTTCGTCCCTATAATATTAGTTAGGATACAATATGATTCGGCCATTGTCTATTTATTCTGTTAAATAATTAACTCTTTGATGTCATTTCAACGCTGCTAGATTTGATTTTGTTTTTACGGGCTCGTTACATAAGTAACTAATGTCCTTCACCAGCATGCTTAGTTATTTCTAATTTGTCTAACACCTATGCCATTATTTAGATGTCATTCTTTCAAATCAGTGTATTGGGTAAAAAATAGCAGTGATTGATTTCTTCCATCTGTAACAACAATATAAAGTATTAAAACAACAAAGTCCTTGTCCTATAACGTCGATCCATTCATTTCATCTCCAGTCATGTTCATCCTCAATGAATGTCTACGTGAGAAGAATTCTATTATACTGCCTACGGCTACATCCACCATCTTATCTAGCCAGGTATTGCAATTTAGTCGTTATTGCTTCGACCTATAGGTCAATGTGGAGTTGATAGATATGCTGCTATCTGTACCATTCAGACAGATGGGCGTAACATCCTACATTGTCTTAAAATAAATTACACCATCATACTGTTCCTATGATGGCATTCATGATTGCATCTTTACGAACTGCTTGGCTATAAAATATTTATTTAAGGTTAAAATCAATAGTTATAAAACTGTTTTTGTCAATGCAATTTAAGGCTTTTACGATGTATTTAACTTTTCAGTTTATTGTGGTTCTTCGATAAGGCGAAGGAGATAATTGTAAACTGTCAATAGGGAATCATCCAATCGTTAAGGCTGTTAAATGTAGTGACATAAATGGAGAGAATATGGAAGGAAGGTCGGTAGTAGCAACTTTAAAAAAATATTAGGATTGACTTGGTTTGGGCAAGTATTGAGGAGAAAATACCAACATTTAAATTAACGGATGTTAAATATGAAAGTCGATATCGATATAAAAAAAGATGGACAAAAAAACGGAAGAGTTAAGGAAGTTGATGATGAGTGCCTTTTACCTGTGCAAAACTTACTACTCACTAAAGATTTATATATTGTTATTTGTTTTTACCACATTGCTCACTGTAACATACGTAACTTTTTATTGTATTTTATCTGTACAACCATTTTATGTAACAGAAACGGATTATCACGAAAATTTAATGATAAAAGACCAATTACAGTTTTATTATATGATAAAAAAAAAAAACAAAAAAAAGATCAAATAAGTAGTTGGAAACTGGGTTGAGATAAATCATATTACGAATCATTAGCTATGAGCGAAGCTGAGACCCAAATTACTGCGAAACGTATCATTATTACTATAATTTCCTCTCGATACCGCAAAACCTACCAAACGTGACTGCCTCGCAGTATTACACCATGTAAAAACAGAACTTAGATACATATTTCTATATTTCTTCAAAAGGTCTTAGATACAGATTATCGCCTCAAAGTGGAAAGAGGATAAGTCTAGACTTACTTGTTTTATGTAGACCTTTCTTTATATTCGAATTAAAGTATGATTGTGTTTCAAAATGAAAACTGGCTAGTCGATTGTTTCTTGCGCGTATAATTCTAATATAAGATTTTTAGAGTGAGGGCAGGTGGAGCCCGAGTAAGGCATTGACTGAATAAATAGTGGCCTAGGGGACAGGAGAACGAAGAGTCGGACGAACACTATGATATAGATAGACGACATAGTCAAAGTCGTCGTACACGGACGAGAGAAGCACAGGACAGAGATGAATCGTGTAAAAGAAGAGAGGCTCAGCAGTGGGCAGAAAAGGGCTGAAATGGTGATCATAAAGATTTTCGCATGAAACCGAATAATAAATAAAAAATTGTCAAGATTGACATCTTAATTAATAAGCAAGCAACAGGCAACCATATGTAGGGGTAAACTACACTTTTGAATAAATTGATATGATAAATGATAACGGAAAGGTATAGAAATGATACGACCAGTCCGGTTGGGTGTATGTAGCAGACTTTTATTTTGATTACTGAATTAATAAAGGAACCGCATCAGCAAAACGCGGCGCTTGGTAAAAATGTACGATTATAGCTCGTACAGTATCCATTGACCATCTCCATGCGAAGACTTAAGAGTGATATTAAAAATAAAATAAATAAAAATAAAATTTAGATACCACCTTTTATCTTCCGGCTGGTGGTACAATTGCGTGTGTTTAAACGCTGAATGTGTGGCAGTCGTGATCGTGAACAAACACTTAGTTGGTCGTTAGTCGAGCCGCTCCCTGCATTCCGAACATTGACATACATACGAACCCACAATCAGACATGTTTGGTACACTTCTAGTTTTTATCGCTGTGTATGAGTAATTATATCGACTGTAGCTTTTGGCCTCACGTCTTAAGTAACATTTTATACTTAGTAATCTTGCTCAGACTTGAAAGCCTAGCCTTACACATTGCATAAAACGTTTATTTAAGTGGTTAAGTATTTGGAAGGAGTGCTGCTCTTAGAAAACATAGAACATACATGAGAATACGAGAGTAATGTAGTAAGATAAAGAAGAGACTCAATAGAAGATATTTATTAGAGATTTAATGTCTTATCTTGGTTATCATAAGCACCAATCCCCATGACAAAGAATGTCAGAATCAGCTGAAATCTAACAACAATCTGATCAAACAAACAAAACTAACTAACTAACTAACTGAACTATCTAATCAAACAAAATTTCACATTTTTTTATTAATTATCGTATGAGCACATATATAAATTAAGAAGATTTAATACACATAACCACATTGCAGTAAGTACCAGTCCTTCGGCCCTTTAAGAATTAGGGCCTCTTCATCTATTAGCGATTGCAACATCGCTCTAAAAAGTGATAAAGATTCATTGCGCGTGGTTTGTGTTGCCTTCGTTGAGGTTGCATCAATTTGTGTTAACGCGTCTTCAAGAGGTTTAGAGGGTTTGAGAGGCGAGGAGGAGGAGGTACATTTACTGTTTACAATTGCAACCTAATCTAAAATCACTGCGGTCGACTTTATTACATTAGTCAGTATGTTAAATTTCAGAATTATTCATATCGTAGAGTATAAACCATTTTTTTATGAAAAGGTCAAATTACCTGTTATTACTTTTGATTTGATGATGATATTAGAATAGCCTAAAATTACTATGGCCAATTTCATTAATAGTCTTTCTGTAGTAGTAGGTGAAGTACATAAACATCAGAAATATATTAGATCTTTGTATTAGTCGGTTCACTAATGTTTCACCAAAAAACCTTTCACAAACCATCACTTTATAAACTCTCACTTAAAAAACTATTCTTTTTAAAAATGTTTCATTTTACAAACTCGTTATTTTAAAAACGTTTCATTTTACAAACTTTTTGTTTTATAAATGTTTTACTCTACAAATGTATCGATTATAAAACTTTTATTTCATAAAGTTTTATTTTATCAAATAACTCTCTTGACAAAAACATCATTTTACAAACGTACTATAGGTAAATTATTAATCAAGGCTGGCAAGGGTGGTCATAAAAAAAATAACCTGAACCTAACTTTTTTCCGCCTTTAAAGTCTTTCCGAGGGGTCATAAAAAAATAACCTGAACCTAACTTCTTTTACGCCCTCAATGTCTTTCTGGGTGGTCATAAAAAATAACCTGAACCTAACTATTTTCTGCCCTCAAAGTCTTTCCGGGTGGTCATAAACAAATAACCTGAACCTAACTTCTTTTATGCCCTCAAAGTCTTTCCGGGTGGTCATAAAAAAAATAACCTGAACCTAACGTCTTTTCCGCCCTCAAAGTCTTTTCAAGTGGTTATAAAAAAACAACCTAAACCTAACTTCTTCTCCGCCCTCAAAGTCTGTACGGGTGGTCATAAAAAAAATTACATGAACCTAACTTCTTTTCCGCCCTCAACGTCTTTTCAAGTGGTCTTAAAAAAATAATCTGAACCTAACTTCTTTTACGCCCTCAAAGTCTTTCCGGGTGGTCATAAAAAAAATAACCTGAACTCAACTTCTTTTCCGCCCTCAGTCTTTCTGGGTGGTCATAAAAAAAATAACCTGAACCTAACTTTTTTCCGCCTTGAAAGTCTTTCCGGGTGGTCATAAAAAAATAACCTGAACCTAACTTCTTTTACGCCCTCAAAGTCTTTCCAGGTGGTCATAAAAAAAATAACCTGAACTTAATTTCTCTTACGCCCTCAAAGTCTTTCCAGGTGGTCATAAAAAAAAATAACCTGAACCTAATTTCTTTTCCGCCCTCAAAGTCTTTCTTGGAGGTGATAAAAAAATAACCTGAACCTAATTTTTTTCCGCCATCAAAGTCTTTCCGGGTGGTCATAAAAAAATAACCTGAACCTAACTATTTTTCAGCCCTTAGTCTTTCCGGGTGGTGAAAAAAAAATAACCTGGACTTAACTTCTTTTCCGCCCTCAAAGTCTTTCCGGGTGGTCGTAAAAAAATAACCCGAACCCAACTTAGTTTCTGCCCTCAAGTTTTTCCGGGCGGTCATAAAAAAAATAACCTGAACCTAACTTCCAGCTCACGTTCGGAGACAAACTTTATTTTCTTTTATTAAAAAATTAAAAATTGTTTATTTACTCCACAACAAATGGCCTTGGACTACATTACATAAGTATGTGATAAACATAAATTAAATTTAATACCATAAAGGACAGTATCGTTGTGGAGATCTGGTGCCCGCGCTAAGTATCAAAGATCCTGTGTTGCAGGTTACCAGGTCCCCCACCCGGTGTGACACAATAAAAGGTATTTGCATGTTAATATCATGTCACAATACGATTTGTGAGTTAATTTTCAAATAAAAGACGCGTAATGACTTCTGTACCTAACCCGACGATGAAAATGTTGGGATCAGTGAGTTTAAACTTGAAACTTCATATCTTCTAGTTTTGGTAAATAATATTTATCAAACGATGTATTTGCCATAAGATATTTTGTCTAACGTTGTTTTAGCAATTGAAAATTTAGTTAAATAATTTGTTTGTAAAATGATAATTTGAAAAAATGCAATATTTGTCTAGTAATTAGTTTGTAAAATGATCCATTTTTAAAAGAATGAGTTTGTCAAAGCATATGTTTTTCAAATGTATAGTTTTTCAAGCGTTGTTTATAAAATGATTGTTTTTTAAATAATAATTTGTAATATGAGGGTGTACCGTATTAGTCAATATCTTTATAAGAAGCCTTCACAACCAGAATTAGGACGATATACTAGTTTTTTAGCTTTTTATCGTAAATACCACCTTCTTGCGTGTTTTATTATTTGGTTGAATATACATTAAGTTGACATTTAAAACCTCACTTAGCCAGTTATAATGACACACCTTTATAATGCGTTACGCTATTGATGGCAAATCTTCGCGATGGCAAACTTACAGTAACCCGCCTAAAATATACTGCTATACCTACTTGTCTATTGTTGAAATAAAACTTCGCTCTGGAAATTCCATGACAAAAACCTCAGAACTCTTGGCTGTCTACCCCGTAAGGATATGAAGACATGACTTTGTATCAGTATTTATTTTACCAGTAGGTATTTTAGAGATCAACAAAGATCCGAACATCAATTTAATAGTACATTACTGCAGAGGCCGGGAAGTCAGAATTTGCTGGACGAGTAGGTTTAATAATTATGAGTCCAGCAAATTCTAGTTCCCGCCGAGGCATGTATAGTGCTTTTCTCAATAAATGTGAGGAAATAAAGAAATAAAAAATGAATATAAAAATAATATGAATAACTATTATTTATTTGTATATAGTATCAGTCAGATACAAACTAGGATAATATTATTATAACAAGATTATGTATATAGATAGACAATAAATATTTTGCAATTTCTCGGTGACAGCTAGCAGTCATTGTTATAAGCGTATCGGATTGTATGGTGTAACACACCGTTGTAACAAGCGGGGCGTCAATTTTGCATGGGTCGGAGTGAGACTTTATGTAGCTTACATCTTTACTTATCTTTCTTATATGTTTCTGTGCTGATAATATATTTTTCATACAACGAGATGTGTAGCTGGTAAGATTTGAGGGTGACTAATCTATACCATACCATAGAGTGTATAATATATACTATGCTATTATGTATATAACGGCGCGTTATTTGTTGTCTTTCAACGTTTTAATAAAAGCTTGTTTAGTATTGCTTTGAAATCTTATTTTTTAATGTTCCAAATAGTTAGTGAAATATTGGCATTGGCTTTGACATTGACAACTTAGTAGCTTTATTCAAAGAGCGGGTAAATAAGCCCGAATGGAGTTGTAAGTGACATTACGGTGCGGTACGTCAACGTCATATCGTGACTTCTGGGACGGACGTTCTGCGCGTGGTGAGGATCTGCTTACAAAACCATTGGCTCTATTAATTGAAAATATCTTCTAATTGATAAACTTTGAACAACTCGATTGTAGATACTCGACAATTCACTTGGTGGTGATACTTGGTGGTAGGTCTGCTTAGGGCCTGGATTCGGGTGATTGCCTGCGCATTCACGCCCACACGACCGCGGGATATCTGAGCGTTCTAGAAGAGCTCGACCAGCTTCGACGTCCGACGACGTATATATATATATATATATATAAAAACAAGCTGACATCTATGCTTCCCATCAGGCAAGATAGAGTCAGTCAAACGTACTCAGATTTTTAATAAAAAAAAGCTGAAGTGTTTATTTGTTTGAACGCGCTAGTCCCTGGAACTATCTGTCCGATTGAAAAAATCTTTCTGTATATGATTCATGAAGAAGGCTGTTTCGGAATCCCGAAATTCTTACAAGAGTAAAGCCACAAGGCACTGATAATTAAAATTTGCCAAATAAAATAGAAGACCCATATTTTGACTTTGGAAATTTCGATAAGATAAATTAGTCTAGAATCTCTTGTAGCAAAGAATATGATTTTTAAAACTACGTACATATGTATATAGTAGACTGTTATCTAGCTGTTACAATAATTACAGTGGCGTTCAACAATGTGTTGTGTACGTCAGAACGGCAGGCCCGTATCGCATCATCAACAATTCCACCGGCACCTAACAGCCCAGCCGTGGGACAAAGCCTACAATTACATGAAGGTCATTACTTACACCACACTGCACCACAGACCGTACCTAGTTCAGAAACAATGCCAATTTAGAGGTTTCTAGGGCCATTGACTGGGGATTTTATGGTTATTGTGCATTGTGGAATGAGGCAAATGAAGGAGGGTTAGAGCTTAGATATACTTTAAGGAACTGCTTAATATTGAAGACCAGATTTTTGAGAAACAGGTACCTATACAACGCAATCATACAAAGCTTTTGGAATCATTACTGTTTTTGACTGATTTTGATTTTTAATTTACTTATTTTAATTTTATAAATAACTAGTTAGTAGTCTTCTGTTTACCTTCTAGTTCATAATGGCTCCTCTACACCCTCATTGCAGACGATTGTTTCGTAGATATCCGTAGAATAGCTGGTGTTTACGAAACTGCTACACAATGGTCTACACTACAATCGACGATGGTGTAGAGGAGCCTTATAAAAGAAAATAAAAATAAAATTAAAGTAAATTCATTTTAGTTAAATTTCTGGAAGATTAGATTAGTTCAGTAGATGAAGCGTGAAAAGGTAACAAACAAGCAAACAAATACACTTTTGCATAATATTGATTGGGATGTTTGGGATATTTTTTGGTTCAAAATAAGTTCAAAGTGTTCGTTGACAGTTCTTTATACTGTTTTCTTTGACTTTAACCGGTAATGAGCCTCTGACCACACACCACAGCCAACGCTTTTTTGTGCCATGTATTTTCTGTAAACACATAGGTTTATTTACTATTTCTGTGGTTACATCCTCGAGCCAGTCTCACAAGATGGTCAAAATTAAAATAAATACAACGTCGTAATAGCGCCATCTGTGTTTAATATCTAAGACTATTATTATTGCTACGTATGCTTTCCTTCCATTAGTTGACCGAGCGAGCGAAGCGAGCGAGAGCTATAATCTATAAATCAAGTTGGGGCGAAAACACATTGTATGTATGTATGTATGTTTGTTCCGCGATAACTCTCGAACCGTTGAATTAATTTCGATGATATTAAGAATACGTGTAGCAACTGTCCTTAGAATTTTTAAGTTCGTTGCGCAACAAAATCGGTTCAGCCGTTTTTGAGATATACGCATATATTTAAAATAATAATCGCGAGGTCTAAGTTCGCGACGAACCACTAGTTACTTTTATGAACCATTATAAAAAAGTGGTATAATGTTTTTAGGACTCTTGAAATTATTTTACCAATAGAATTTGGTTAAATCCACAGAAATAATTTTTTTCTATGGTTTAATCTACATATATATTTTTTGCATATAGCAACACGGACTTTCCGGGCCGCGCGCGGAAGTCCTTGTTGCTCGAAGATCTTTTGTTATAATATTTTTATAAATAGAATAATACCTCTTATTACTTCCATGGAATACCTATTTAAATCTCACAGAATTTTACTTCTGTGTTAAATCTGTGGTTTTTGTACAATCAGCATGGAAGTAATAAGTACCTCTAAGTACTTACTACTTCCATGACAATCAGAGAGAAAAACAATAACCACAGACATTCATGACAGTGTGTCAAATTAGTCCAGTTGTATTTTGTAACGTTTTGTTTGGATTTGAATAAGATTTGAAGTTTCTAGAGATGTAACTATTAAAAATAAATCGATTTAGGTATTATTTACCTATTTGTCGTATTAATCGATTTTGAAGTTACCTGATTAGCCAAAGATAAGTACTTACCTACTACCATCGATAAAATATTACAGTAATATTTTATCGATGCTACTACGTATATAAAATCTTGAGAGAGAGAGATACCTATGATATTATAAAAATAGAGACAACAAAGTCACTTTTATATCAAAATTGATTTCTCGAGTCCTATAGTCGTTATAACGAGGAATCAAATAGGTATTGTTTATGTGTGAATATCTTATTTATAGTGATTATTACATTACATACCAAGGAGTAATTCGCGTGCTTAAGTTTTACAAAAAAAGTTACCCATTATTTCTTTAAACACGTTCTCAGTTTAGATCATTTCAAAATAGCCTACATATCCGGCATAGTAAAGATTATTTCACAATAATTACGATGTTCGTAAGTGTAAAAAGTAAATTGCTTCAATGGCACTTGAGTTTGCGGTCTTGGGAATATTCACATGAGTACTATGAAATTACTCTTGAAATGAGTAAATCTCTAGTAACGGAAGATGATTGGTTATTATGACTTTACCAATTCTCAGCAAAAGCAGCTTTGCCCGTTGAAAATGACTTTGTTTTTGGGCACAAATAAAAAAACATTATATATAGTCAGTTAATGATAAGTCAGTGAGTTGGAAAGAATTGAATTTGGTATGTCTCAGCTGTCCCTTTTTTATTTTTTTACAGACGCCACAATTCTAATAACGACCATCTATCTAAGCATTCGCGATGATAAAGTAGGTGTCAGTTGGATTGGATGAAATAAAATTATCATCTAGTCATTCATTAATTTCCATATTTATAGGGAACTAGCTTTAGCCCGCGGCTTCGCCCGCGTGAAATTTCCACGGGAACAGTGCTTTTTCACGGGATAAAAGGTACCCTATGTCCTTCTCCGCACTTCCAGCTATGTAAATGCGAAATTTCAGGAAGATTGGTTCAGTAGATAAAGCGCGAAGAGGTAACAAACAAACAAACCAACAAACAAACTCACTTTCGCATTTATAATATTAGTTAGGATTCCAGATTCTATTTATTTGCATAACAGATATAGCTAACTATATTAATATTAAGAATCTCGCTACCGAACACATTTAATTTATCTGAATGGTAAATTTACACTAAATTTAGTAACTAATTTATCATTCTATGTCGTACATATTCCAAAATATTTAGTGCAATTAAAATAACATTAACCGAAGTAAAAACCGTACCTACTTGTTTGTTTCTTTGTTTCGTTATTACAAACTATAATTAGCATTCATTGTGCCATAGGAAATATTAAATGACTCCTAGACTATACCCGTATTTAGAGCCTTAGCTTTAGAATTATTTAGATAAGTCACTATTTAGACAAAAAAGCTGTTATGTACTCAGTATTAAAAAAAAAAAATGTTTGCTTTTAAATTTTCAGTTGTCATTGTAGATTAGATATTCAATCAATCAACACTTTTATTAGTAAAACAATAAATACAGATTTCTAAATCTGTTAGTGCAAAATCTCATAAGTAATATGTTTTCCCGGCACGTCATAAAAATTTAATAAAAGATAATCCAGAAACACACTGTCAAAGATTTTTTACTCCGGTAATAAAAATACAGTAAGAAAGAAAACTTCTGAGGAAAATCTCCATGAGTAGGTATACTTCAAAACTGATTTACCCTCATATTGAGGCGAGGGATAACGCTGTTATTTGATTTGATGATCCACAATCCCTTCCTTATTAGTTCACTCGCGGCAGATGACCGTAATCTCTTAGAGCCTCATACGTTGCCACATGAGGGACCCGCCGCGCCGACGCTCAATTTTCCCGGGAAAATCTTATTTGTGGACGATCTGCCGACAACCCTCTATATAGGCGGCGGACTGACAATATTGTTACATTACGTTGACATGATTGTAATAAAATTACTTTCGAAGCAAATAAATTTGCGATTGAATCAATTTTATTTGCTATTTAGGACTGCACGAATGTCATTTTTATCCGTGTCTTCTAGGAATTGTAAGAATTTTGCTAAAACATGGGTATGTATACCAATCTATTCTGACGGTTTTGCGTGACTAGCTGAGGGCAGTAAAAATAAAAAAATAATAATCTGCGTAACTATATTTGTTGAATTCAGAATGCAAGCAAAATAGCAAACCGGCGCGGCAGCTTTCTTCAGATCACATTCCCGTTAACCTTTCTGGCTCAGGAACCCACTGCACTATCGCTAGTCTTCTAAATAGAGTGCAGTAATCTGGATATACTATTAAAATCATACGAATACTTTGCTAAGTTAGTAAAACAAAAAATAAAACTTTTATTCGACTCCTGCTCGCAAAATTAAATCGCATTTACTTTACTATCTACTTCTAAGTACAAGTGTAAAAAATCCAAGAATGCTGGCTTTGGTTACGAAACACGAAGTGTCTGTAATGGGCTAATGGGGGGTCGGCGGTAACCATCGCTTGCGCGACTTCTATGCGACTCGCATACCGATTGATTTCATGGGATATCAAGTAGTTCATCATGAACAAGTAGTATATTATGTGATAAGAAAAGACTCATGAACTGTTCAGGAGTCTTTTTTTATCACATAATATAGGTACTATCTACTTGTATAAAATATGTGAAAGTTTAGATGTTTATTACTGTCTCTATCTTGGAATATACGATTGAATTAAATTTTCAAACAACAGCAAAATACATTTCTAGTAGATAGGTACCTATTTATAATATCTATAGATAGACTTTTAGAACAAAGGTTTCCTTTTGCACTTATAAAAATACTGTATTATGAAAAAATAAACTATAATAGTTATTTTTAAATTCTCAATTAACGATTAATTAATTAAATGAATGAATCTGAATTCCAAAGGAAATTAACAGCATAAACTGCATTAATTTCCTTCTGAATTCAGATATAATTTCGCCCACTGCTAGAAAAAGAAAGCAGCCACATATTTTTTATATAAAAAACTGTGTTATTTTCCATAAATCTCACAAGGACGTAACAGGTAGCTGTGTCATAACGGTGAAAGTGACCAACCTGTTAGCCAAGACAGGCTGTTGTGACTCTTGATAACAACTTAGCTACTGAGCAAAGGAATGGTTCATAACTTAACAGAAGCATTATACTAAAAGATATCTGCTCTATACTATATTAACTCTCTATATTTATCAAAACAACACACTTCATTTTAATGCCGTCCAATAATCACGCGAAGGTTGCAGTTAAAGGTTTTTTTCGTTTGTTACATCACGTGGATTAGGTATTTTGATAATTTTTGGTATTTTGGATTTTTCTATTATATTTTTAACGATGTTGAATGCGATGATGAAATGAAATGAATGAATAAAACTTGATAAACAGGCCTCTCTAAGAAAAAAGTTTGGATAGGATAACGGAGTCGCATGATTAGAAAGGTGGTCTTGGAACTAGTAGAGTAGGATCTGAGAGACTAAAGAATGAGAAAGAAAAGTGAAAATTATCGCTCAGTTTGACTAAAAATTTATTTTGTGCAGACCAGTTAAACATTGAGAAATACGTCCGCCCCGTGTCAGTAGCATGTGGCCTTAGAATAAATAACCTCATTTATTTAATTAAGTGTTGCCAGTGACTTTTTAAAATTTCATAAAAGTAGGCGTTGCGTACTTGAACATATTGCCTTGTCTTGTTAAACTATCACCGCCTGAAGCAAAGGAACAAGTTCACAAAGCCTTGGTAATGAGCCAACATGACATAACATGTCCAGTGATAAATGTCAGACAGGTTTCAATAAAATATGCAAAATCAATTACTTAGGTACGAGCGAATAAAGGACTTATTACAATAAGGTAAGTTACAGAATCGTGGGTTAAGTAAAGTTAGATTTCTGAAGAGACTGGACTAAAGTAGGTCAGGTTATTGGTGTTTACAAACAAACAGTTTATTATTAGCGATGTCAATGATAGCTATTGGCTGAAGAATGTGTATTCTTGAATGACTGAGGCATACATACCTGATATAATACGTGTTTCTTTATGACTGTGTATTATGTATTACTCAATAATTGGATACCTGTATGATTCAGAAGCAACAAAACTACAGTTTTGAGGACTGTTAAGAAGGACCTGTTTTTTTTATTCACAAATGTTGTTATTTGCAGTAGATATCTAGAAAGTTGTCAGAACCAAGAAAATACAATATGATTCTGTTCCGAAGAAAAAATAAATACCTAGATAGGTATTGAAAATGAAAATTATTTTTATTTAAATAGACTTAAAAATAACACTTTTAAATCTTCATATACTCAACGTTAGTTGACGTCAGAAAAAGGTTCCGCCTCCAAAGCGCAAGTGGATAAGAGGCTACAAACTACACTGCTGCATTTTTTCATTAAGTTCTTTTAGAAGAAGTTCATTCATATTAGAGTATGAAAGGACAGGAGAAAATACTTTATTTTCACTTGCGTCTTTGAAGTGGTGATAGGTTAGTAATTTTCAAAACACATGTTGTATTTGATCATGACCATAAGGGCATCAAATATTTATTAACTAGCTTTTGTCCGCGGCTTCGCCCGCGTGAATTTCCCGCAGGAACAGTGCTTTTTCCCGGGATGTAAG
>CM031581.1:12570479-12712276 GCA_018467065.1 Ephestia elutella
TCCCGGGATGTAAGGTTATGGGCCTATGTCCTTCTCCAGTACTTTTAACTATGTGTATACGAAAATTTCAGAAAGATTGGTTCAGTAGATGAAGCGTAAAGAGGTAATAAACAAACAAACAAAAAAATAAAGCAGTTACGATTAGGATATAAATCTTAGTTTCATCCCACTATCACAATCCACCCCTGGCAAGTTATAACCAACCATTTGTTAAAAGAAAATGGTAAACATAATATCGATAAGAAATATTTACGATTCTATGCAGTGTTATCATATCAATTACTATTCAATATTACTAAGGCCGCCCGTCCCTTATACAGAAGGTCATCGTAATAAATTCATATGCGAAGGAAACGGTTTGATAGTCGGTTAGTATCGACATCGAAATGACTGTTTGACGAGTTAATTTACGTTTTTTTTGTAGGCTAAGGTTCACAAACCGAATAAATATAATACTGACGGCATTATACATTTAGAACTTAAATAACTATAGTTTTTTTTAATTAACTTTAATAATTAACATGTATTTAGTCTTATATTAAGTCATATATAAATAATACGTCAATAAGTATATTCTAACTAGGCTATATATATATATATACTGTATATAACCACTGTGATACCATGTGTATAGGGTAAAAAAAAATGAAATAAAACGAGTAGTTTAATAAGTAAAATTTCCTTTTTCACTCAAAAACGTCAGATATAATTTATTGTTAAATGTGTGTATATATTTTGTTCTTAAATAAATAAATAATTTATTTATACGGAAAAATAAGGTTACAGATTTGTTAGCCCCAATGTAAGTTAGCGACTTGTGGCGCGAGAATATTAACTCAACGATACTGTTTCCGAAAATTTCCTTCCTTGATAAATTTCCGAAACCCAGGTCATTCTTAGAAAGATCATAATCTATCGTTTTTACCTGACCGGGGATCGAACCCGGGACTCCGGTTTCGTTCTCTGGAATATTTCCGAAAAATTTACAAGAAACTTTTCGATGTTTCTTTGAAAATTTCGGAAACGGCACATCACTAGTAATGAAGTTTCAATCCGTACAAATACGGAATTCCCTTTGAGTACGCTTATGCAAGCGGGTGTTTCACAATAAAGCGTAATTTACACTGCAAAGGTAATTTATGAACTGTATCCACACGTAATGTGCGATAATTACATTCCCCAATACTTAAACTGTTGAAATTAAACGGTTAAGTTTAATTGCATGAGTTATTGTCGTGTAGCTTAATGCCGACCACCCGCTTGCAATTAATTCTGCTTCTTTTTATATTATTCTTATCAAACGATTGCAATAAAAAAAATCGGTTTTATTTTTATTTTGTCAGTGACTGCCTACAATAAAAATATGTTTAAAATACTTAAATCGTTTATACAACTTTTTGAGTTAGTTATTTACACACAAAATCTTCTAATCGTATAGTTATACTAACGTGAACGTTCTAGTTCAGTTTGTATTTGCTTACGTAAAAGTAAGTTTTTGTTGGTGTAATTACGATCTAGCTGTAAGCCTCGCACCCAATCATCTTTCATTATACTTTTTGCTATTAATTTAACGTCTTCTTTAATATTCTTATAAATAGTTTTCGTAAAGCTGTGTTATTTTTTTTGTAAAGTGCTCAAACTACGATTGCTTTGCAAAATTTCACGTTTTTACGAGTACGTTTAGCCGTTAGACAAATGCTTAAAAACTTCTGACAACAGGGGTGGTTATTTAACCATCCATAAGGTTTATTTTTAAATATTTAGAAAATGAGAAATGGATCATATTCAAATAATCAATTTTAACTTCCCTGTCCTAATATATCACACACAGACATCACACACATATTGATAGTTAAAGTAGAGTGGAGTCACAAAGTGAAAAAAGGTAGAGGATTAATTTTTTTTTACATAAAACCATGTGGTTTTTTTTATTTTAAAACACTTGAAAAAAGAAGTGAAGTGAGTTTGAGCCCCAATGGAGCATCCTTTAGCTAATTACCTGAATATAGTGATTAATATCCAAGATATTTGATAATTGCTTTGCATAATGTATGAGTTACGAAGAGGGAAACTAGTAATGTGTATGTTTTTGCAGGAACCGTGTTGAAGTTTGCAAACTATTACATACTATGTGTGAAATGACGCTCGTTTGTATAATTACACCGACTTTATTATATATGTATACTTATATTAACGGACGCTGACTGATTACAGTAGGTTTAGCCAGTTTCATTTGATTCGTAGCAATACGTTATCTAAGTTCGTAATCGTTTCGGCAGATGACAAAAACAATTTTCTTCCGTCATCAAAGCGAAAGCGAAAGTCAAATGTATGGAAATAAGCGATAAACATGGAAGTAATAAGTACTTTGTACAACCTTATTACTTCCATGGCGATAAAACAGTTTGTTACTCTATGGTTTCGAATCGGTTTCTCTATGAACTTGCGACGACGATGGCGATCGACCACGTGATTTAGCGTAACCTTATGTCATCCCATCATCGAAATACAACTACTACGTATATCTCGATGCATCCCATACATTTAAGCGTACGTGAACTTCGATTTCGATATTAAAATCTGACTTCGTCTAAAGGTCCAGGTATAACAACGCGGAGACGAAACCGCTGAATGCTAGCAGAGGTTCTATAGAAGTGAGCAATAAAATCAGAAAATTCCATCCCTTAAAAAAAAACATGTAAAATAGTTGTTCACAAAATTTTAAATCTAACATCAAATGTATTATCAAATAGTTTTTGCCTGCGTGAATTTCCCACGGGACCAGTGCTTTTTCCTGGGATAAAAGGTACCCTATATCCTTCTCAGTACTTCTAACTATGTGTGTGCGAAATTTCAGGAAGATTGGTTCAGTAGATAAAGCGTGAATAGGTAAATAAACTCACTTTCGCATTTATAATAACCTAGTTAGGATTAGTTAGGATACATAAACAGTTCGTTATTTATTGCCCTCTGGCACTGTACATTTGTACATTTGTAAGTTTCATCACATTTATACTAACAGAAGGGCATGCTTGGGGCTTGGGTATATAGCTAAATGTCAGTTGCCTATTGGTTTTGTTCATAGAGTAGCTACCTTTTCTAGTAGAGCATGCAACTTAAGTAAGAATTTAATGTGAGCAATTTGGAAAATCAGTTCTAATTATTTATTGGAACATTCAAGTAGAGATGCTGTTTGGACTTCGTCCAAACCCCTGCAGACCAGTCAATTTGAAATATATGAAGCTGTTCATGCCAAATTTTGTTCCTGAATTTTTCTGATCAATAAAATAAAACAAACTCAAAACTTTCATTACGTTGGTTTATGATTCATTTTATGTGTTTGTAATAGTTTAACTACCAAAGAGAGTTAGAAGATCCTTGGTAGGTATTGAATAGTGATAACGTTGGCATTTTAATTTGTTTTTAATAGTTTAACTAGGTACCAGACAGAGTTAGTTATAGAAGTACCTTTGCGCGTTCTATAGGAATCAGTTACTAATTCTAAGGTTCTATTGTTCACCATATTAGCTAGTTGATGTTGTTTCGAAATGATAGCGATAATTGGCAGGCATTAGAAGGCAATGTTGATGTTATTGGGCAACGCAACGTACAACAAGTTTCGGTCAATGTGACAATTTGTTAGTGCTGGCGGCTATGTTTATGTATAATTTTATTAAAAAAAAAAAATACAGTTTACAGTCTAAAGAAAACTTATGTAGCTATATGGGTAAAGAATATTGCAGGCAATAACTGGATAAGAATGGCATAGGCTGGCCAATTACCTAGTTATTGCCCAGGACTAGCGATGTGCTGCCAAAAAAAATCCTGTTCCCGAAAATTTCTTCCCTTGAAAATATCCGAAAATTCTTAGTAATTTCTTGGGTTTTTAGGAACATTTTCCGTTCTCGAGAATATTTCCGAGAAATTTCCAAGTAACTTTCCGCTGTTGTTTTGTAAATTTCAGAAAACGCACATCACTACCCAGGACAGAGGAGGTTGACCTAGACCGTATTACCAACCACCAGCGGGTCGCGGAAAGCCGAATAAATTAGAATTTGACTGACAAAAATTATATTGCTTTCTTTATTTGTAAGTAATTGAATACATAGTTTTGAGTAGTAACTTTAATCAAAATTAAATTAAAAACTAACTTAAATTCACAAATTAAATCGTTATTTCGGCGTAATTTGTTTTTACTTAATTCGTTCCAATTCAAAGCGTTTCCCACGAAATCTTCTCAAGCATTGGCTGCTCTATTTTTTGTGCCCTTACTCATTCATATTCAGTATTATATTACCAAAATCGTTACTAGTTGCAGTACAAAATGCTGTATTTGTGATAATGATTAAAGTATTTTTTAGATTCATACTTGCAGTCTCCCAAGCTCTGCTCCTGCTGAAATTTTGACATAAAAAGTATCCTCGGTATATATTTCTAGGTTTTACTTTACTTGTGTACCAATTTTCTGACTACTCTTTCAAGTTGTCATTAAAAGTATATCTATAAGTCCAAAAGAAAAGAATTATAAATTAGCTGATAGGCTTTAACTGGTCGAATAGCAAGCAAATTAAGCTATTGCATACGTTTTACAAAACTAAAACTTAAAAGTTTTAGTACCTAGTCTAGTAGCGTCATATTATTTCTCGATTTATAGTCAAGGAGCGGGTTGGCAGTATATCAACATGTAGATAGGAATAAAAAAAGCAATACGTGTGACCTTCAGGCGCGACCAGTCAAGGTTAGGTAGCTGATGACTGATGACGCAGTCAGTAGACTCTATAATCATGTCCAGCCGCTGTAGGCTATTGCTTTTTTAGGATCTGAGAACGATTATATCATGAGACGTTTTGTCTTTGTTTAAGGAGTTTGCTTGGCTAGGAGATAGTAAATAGACTGAAGATTTTCTAAAGTCTGACTAAAATGACGTACTTTTACCGTATTAGCCAAAGCTTTTCAAATTCGTACTAAGTAATTAATGTACTTCGCTTTTACAACACATAGATACCGTTACAGATTTAATCATTTAATCCTAACCTAATATTATAAATGCGAAAGTAAGTTTGTTTGTCTGTCTGTTTGTTTGTTTGTTACCTCTTCACGCTTTATCTACTAAACCAATCTTCCTGAAACGCATACACGTAGTTAGAAGTACGGAGAAGGACATAGGGTACTTTTCATCCCGGGAAAAAGCACTGTTCCCGTGGGACATGGGACGCGGGCGAAGCCGCGGGCAAAAGCTAGTACAAAATATAGGGGTAAGTTTGTTTGTCTGTCTGTTTGTTTGTTTGTTACCTCTTCACGCTTTATCTACTGAACCAATCTTCCTGAAATTTCGCATACACGTAGTTAGAAGTACGGAGAAGGACATAGGGTACCTTTCATCCCGGGAAAAAGCACTGTTCCCGTGGGACGTGGGACGCGAGCGAAGCCGCGGGCAAAAGCTAGTACAAAATATAGGGGTTCCGTTTTTGAATTTTCAGGTACAGAACCCTAAAAATGGACCAACCGCTAATAGACCAAACGCGTCTTAAGGAAAAAAATGAACAAATGCAATGCAACACATTTGCTATGACATAATATTATGCGCGTAATATTCAAGCGAAAATTATGGGTAACGTATTTTCTAAAAAAAACATGTTCATGAAATGATCACGATTGACTGAAGAACAATTGCTGATAAATATTCATATGTTTTATTAAAACTGTGAGCACTTAATCACGAGACGGTTTGTAGTTTGATTTATTTACGTCGCGTGGCACTACTCTTTTTGTAACATGTACAGTTTACTGCAGGTTAAGTTAGAGTAACTTGGCTTACTACTCGAACTTAGCATGGATGGTGGCTGTGAGAGACTTTTTGTCAGTTTGGTGACATATTCCACCTAAGAGTAGGTACCTATCATACAAAGAATAAAAATATAGTAATGAAAATAAAGAAAAGAAATATATATTGGTAGGTGCAAGAATAAAACGGTTATTTTAAGAAACTCCGATTTATAATCTCTCTCTCTCAGCCGAAAGACGTTCACTGCTGGACAAAGGCCGATTACCAATTTAAGGCCGATTTATAATAAAGAGTTTAACAGAAAAATGTAATTTTGACTACTTCCCAAATATAATACTAGGCAAATGTATTTGTCCGGATGTCCGTTCGTTATCTATTTATTTATATTTCTTCTGAGTCATTTGACGGTAAATACGTAGTGCACACAATACGTTAGGTAGGTACACGAAGGCCATACAATATACCTAGTATTGATATTTGTATGGCTACTCAAGTGTATTTAAACTACTTATAAAAGAGGAAGAATGTCTGAATTCGGGTGTACTTTTTTAGAATCAAATAATCTGTACAGGGAATATTTTACAGTCTATTTTAAAGATGTAATAAGCTTGTAGTCTATACTTCTATACTAATATTATAAAGAGGTGAAGTTTGTGAGTTTATTGTAGGAAATAATATCTGGATATACTAAACCGATTTTTGAAAATTCCATCACCAATAGAAAGGATACATTATTCGTGAGCCGCAGCAAAGTGCTTGTAATTTTTTATAAAAGAAATCAAAGCCTACGAATATCCGTGCTATTTTTAATACCTAGTACATATTTATAATATCTTGATGTTTTTATCTCAGAAGATCATTCATATTTCTATTGTCATCTCATATTTTAATAATACCTGTAACTTAGCCATTGTGTATAGAAATATTGTTTACTCTCTCAGATGAATGACCATTGACATCCACTCATTGCCATCTATAAATATTATTGTATTTATTAGATACTTACTCATCTGGGAAAGAGAGAAGGATATGCCAGGGGCTTTTATTACTAAAATCAAAATTGTAAAATTCTATACTTAGGTAGTTCTATATATTTCTAATTAAATAGGTAGTTAAGACGGGACATCACTCCCAGTCCAATTATACAATAATAATAGGTAGTGATTTCTAATAATCTGTGGTTCCACCCTAAATTTAAACTCATGAAAATTCGCCAAAATATGAGATTTTTTTTTCAAAATACTATTTAATACTTATTACTACATGTATGAATAGAAAATAGAAAACTTTTAACAAGTCGGCAGCCACAATAAGATATACAAAAGAAAATAATGAGTATTGCATGTTCGCCTGTTACTTATTAGGCGTTGGGTTGGAATGTTCTTTGTTATCGGTAGGAAATCACAGTGACTGGAAGTATGTATTCGACGTAATTATTTATTTTTCCGCCTGTCCTTTTATATCTAGCGATGTGTGGTCAATGACACGACAAGAACTACTTCTGTGGTTGGCACGCGTTTTTTTCTATGGTCCTGGGTTCGATTCCCGCGGAATTTCAATTCTAGATGTGTTGTCTATATATGATTCTTCGAGCAACAAGGACTTCCGCGCGGCCCGTGATGCTCTATGATGTGATTTCGAGTTAACAAATCTATAGTATTTAATTTTTTATCAGTTAGTTATGTATTATGTATTATTTTTATTTACACTTCTCTGCAATAGCCTTGTAAATGTGCCCTTGTATTACTACTCTACATTCTTAAGTATTTTAATTTTATTCAAGAAATATATAGGTACCTACTTACTTCGGTACGTATTCATTTGGTAATAGTATATTACACACAAAAAACATTTAATTATTTTTTTTACTCGTCTATTGTAATTTTTATATTGCCCAGAAGTTAATAATTAGCAGTTATAATTAAGCAACGATATTTAACTATAAAACTATTTCAACAAAAAAATATTGTTGTTTTAAAAATATCATCCTTGAAGGTTTTGAAACACACCAGAATTATAATCAAAATCGTATACTATTACACTATGAAATAATTTTTGAAATTGTACAGTCAACCGATATAATGTACCTAATAACAAAATGACGTCTCCAGCATTTAAGAACTTTCTTGTGCAAATAAAAAATCTATGCAATAGGAAGTTATTACCAGTACAATCGACTCACGGTCATCTGTCGCTACCTATACCAGACTTAGTTTCATGGCTCACTGGTCAGCATCAGCCCAAGTCTTCTCAAGAAGCGAATGGTCAATCGTCAGCGTATACCTTGGACTATGTTACGGCTACATCAGAAAGTTGCCTATTTTACAGGGTAGGCTGGTAGAGAATTCCATTTTATACATAACTAGCATTTGCCCGCGGCTTCGCTCGCGTGAATTTCCCACGGGAACAATGGTTTTTCCCGAGATGAAACGGATCCTATGTCCTTGTCAGTACTTCTAACTACGTGTGTATGTGAAATTTCATTAATTTGGTTGTAGAAATTGGTTCAGTAGATAAAGCGTGCAGAGGTAATAAATAAGCAAACAAACTCACTTTCGCATATATAATATTAGTTACGATTTTTGTAATTTTGTGCAAAAAGTTTTTAAAAAATGTAATGGTTTTATCTATTGACTAGATCATGATCTGCTTTGATATATGGTGACAAATCGTTTAGCGTTATGATAAATGTTGACAATGTAATGGGCATTAACTAATATTATAAATGCGAAAGTAAGTTTGTTTGTTACCTCTTCACGCTTTATCTACTGAACCAATCTTCCTGAAATTTCGCATACACATCGCTGGAAGTACGGAGAAGGACATAGGGTACCTTTCATCACGGGAAAAAGCACTGTTCCTGTGGGAAATTCACGCGGGCGAAGCCACGGGCAAAAGCTAGTTCTATATATATATAATGGCCACGTCATATAAATAACCTCACATACGCTAGAATATTAAAATGTAATTGACAACGAGTTTGCGTAAAGTTGAGTTTGAATAAGCGGTTATGAACTCGAAGACATGTTCCTTCGGAAGAGCTCATCGTCTCAAATCATCGTTATTTCGATAAATCAGGTAATTCAGCAAATCAGGTATTTATTGAGTGATAAATAAATAATGTACAAGTAATTTCATAATTTTAAAAATGTTGCGAAATGTATTTCTACTATGAACCATGTCTGAAATAAATGAACTTTATTTATTTTATTTTATTTTATTGAAGGCAGCAATGTTTTCAATAAACTGCATACAATAAACTTTGTTCCTGTGGGGTTCCAACCCGAGACCAGAGAGCCGATTCCACTAACCACAAACGTATATACCGTGTCTCAAAAGTCAAATAGACTGTAATAAACATAGAGCAACACGGACTGCCGCGCGCGGAAGTCCTTGTTGCTCGAAGGTACTAAATCGACAAGATTTACAATCTCTTTGGCTTTTGAGACACAACTGAGGCACGAATTGGCAAGATACCTATATAGTACGTGTCGTGTATAAAAAATAAAAAAAATAAAAAAAGTGTATATGTTGATGCTGTGCGCGCAGGGGTCTTCAACTATTTGAAACGAGGACGGGCAATATCCCTGCGCAGTGCGATTATACACGAACAATTACTTTAGAGAGAGCCGGATGTAATGCTCAGGATAGAGCCTCGCACTTTTGAAGTACAAGGACCTCTTGTCTAGTAAGCCTTAGGTCCTGGGAGTCATGGGCAGGGTGATATCATTAATACAATATGGTTGGGATAGAATATAGCATTTTATTCCATAAACACACTAGCCGCTGAGGGCGGGCACATGTTATACTAATACCAAAATCTGATAAGTCTTTGCCGCAATTAAAAGTTAAAATTAACATAAACCAAATATAAGGTACCTGGCCAGGTCCGTACACAAACGTCTGTGCGCACTTAGAACGTTGTCCCGTTCACCGTTTCGTGATCCATTGGGTTCGAGCACTGGTACTGGTCGCGTCCTCAAAGCGACGCGGCGCTCCTGCACGCTCCGCTGTATGCGAGATAGTAGACGCTGGCTGGGCCTTCCGAGGTTTGCGCTGAGCCACACACGGACATCGGATCGAAGGCGGCGACGCGGCCTTTGAAAATAAGGTTAGGATCCGTGTGTCGCACCTTGGGGTCGCCGACGACGGGGCCTGCGCCGTTGCATGCGGTCCACGGTCCGGGAGAACCGCACCCTCTGGTGATGGGAGGACACTCCAGGAAGCGCCAATTCATCGGCCGGGCGGGCACGTGGATATCAACAGCTCATCCTCCTGACAACTTCGTGGCGGCAAATATCCCCTGTGTCCTTGCGCGTATCGCGGATCTTAAAGCTAAAGGTTAAACTATAGTCCCATGACGGGGTGCCGAGGGCGGCGAAAGTGAAAAAAACCCAAAAAATTAATAATTGCTCAAGCCATGTTACATGTCGTGGCGGCCTTTCTAGGAAGAGCGAATCGACCCCACTCGATTTGACATTTCGTCTTGTCACGCTCCTTTTCGCATAATTCGGACGCACGTCAAACCAACCTTTAATATTCTTTAAAAGAACTAACGTTTAAATAAGGTATTTATTCGTTGAATATTATAATAATCTAAGTCGACGATATTAAAGGAGAATAATTAAAATTCTACAACAATCCTACCATGATTTCTTATTTTTTTATGATAAGAAAGGTTTGTTAGGACCCTGAGACGGAACGTGTGTCACCAGCTGTCAATGTCAGACGTCCAACTCTGCAGATTTTGTTGACAGTCTAATTTAATCATAGAATGTTTTGTTATGAATGTTTAGTTTTTGATATAATTCCGTAAGTACACGAAATCGCGTCGAGTTATTGCTACCAATGGTTTCGGCGTGACTAAAAGAACGTTTTGATGTGCGGGTCTCCCTGTTTTCTTAATAAGTATTGTAAAAACAACATATGAAATTTGTGTACTGGTGTGTCACTTTCCCATTCAATTTGTCTGGAGACTAATGGATTTGAATGCCTGCTATTGTGGTGAGTCGAGAGCCTATCATGCAGGTAATACGCCACAGGAATAGTATCCCAATATATCAACTATTTCACCTAAAATATGACATGCAAAGTTGACCAGTTAGAAGTTCAAAATAATTCTGTAGTTATCACTACAATACCCCCCTTTTCGGCACAGAGGTTAAGTCGTACTTAGCCGAAACAGCCGGGGTAACCGGAGAAAACATTCACCTATCCTACGGCAATATATTTCTAAATATAAAACTATCAGCTATATATGAAACTAACTCATGCTATTTCATATATTAAACTAAAATGTATGTTCTAGAGTTCTAAAACTAACTCAATTTATATTGAGTGTCAGGAATACAGCGTCTGGCCAGACCGCTGCAATTCCCCTGCATTAAAAAATCACACTTGGATTTCTAATGAGATAATCGCAAGTAGCATACTAATAATAAAGAATTATCTAAAGTAATATAGTTCTTACTTATGTATGATAAGAAAAACTATTTAAGATTTAATTAAAATATATGTAATCTAGCATTCCTACATAATTTACTAGTTAGTAATTAAATTGTAAACCTAATAAAGTCTTTAAACTAATGGAGAGCTCTCACATAAATTGACATTTAAAATGTATAGCCGTTGGGTTGACATTGTATAAGGAAAAAAAACTTATTTTCCTTTTTTTCTCAAAAATTAAGGAGTATTAATCCATATCCTTATGTTTACCCTGGCGCCTAGAGTGTGTAGTTATAAAAGAAATTGGTTTTCATGAAAACGCTTGACAAAAAAATTTCACATGTGAGTCATGTCATATGTGAAAAATGAGGCCTCTGATTGGTTATACCAATCCAAAATATCAAAGTTCAAGATAAGAAAGTTGCTAGCTAGGGGACACACCTTGTGAGACTTTTATTATGTCCAGGACATGATATTTTCCATCTTTACCAGTTTCTATCTCCTGAAGGTTGTAAACAACATCCGAATGCTTCCTGACAACTTTACATCACAAAGCGCGGTGCTAGTTTAGCGGAGAAGAAATGAGCTGAACGACTGGTCATTTGAAGGTATTAACGAATTTGGAATGCCGCCTCTTTTCGGCAACATGCCATCCGTCATTATCTCCCGACCTTTAGCTAACAAAAATGGTGTGTGCCCGGTGGCAACATTAATAATGCTATTCAAAGATAGCTACCACTAAGTAAATCAAAAAAACATTTCAGTACTTTATGTTCTGAAGTATTCCAACTACGCCTAAAATCATCGATTCTAAGAATAAAAATCTGTGACGTCTGAGTCACCAGAAAATTTTAAATTCCACGACCTCAAATGGTCCTCCTTTAATATGTGAATAACGCGTTCGTCATCTTCCCTAGTCTCCGTAACATAGGTAGTCCTACCCATTGAGTTGGCTTGACGTACTAAACCGGGAGCTCCTAGTTGAGACAATGTGGGTTGTAACGCTTTAAGTGTGGAAGGGCCGGGTGGGTGGGTGTCAATTGCACCTGCCCGTGGTCGTGTATTAACAAATGAGGAAGTAATAGTGGTAGGTGGTTTGTTTGCCTCCCCACTTACTTCATGATATTGCTCTTCCCTTTCGCCGTCCGACATGTTGACAAAAATGTGAGGTTATATGTGTCTGGGTATGTAATAGGTTATAATAATTGATAAATTTCTAAATAGATACAGGTTACTCCCTGTCAATAAAAATAAATTAGCTCTCAAATTGAGATTAAATAGGAATTATGGCTGAGCGCTATGCTTTTTATTCATAGCGAAGCCCAAATAAAATATTAATTATTATATTATTAATTATAATATTATTTAGTAATATTATAATAATTACTATGAATTGTATTAAATGTATGCTTACAACCCTGTCGCATATAAACCTAACATACACTAAGTATAATAACTTTACAGTCAATGATATCACCAAAATTTCAAAATAACAAGTGAGCGAGTTTAAAAAATTTAAAAACTATTTTTTAGAAAAAAACTGCCACTCTCACAGGACTCAAAGGCTCAAAAATATAGTAGTTCGGGCGCCATTGTCGTGTATAAAAAATAAAAAAAATAAAAAAAGTGTATATGTTGATGCTGTGCGCGCAGGGGTCTTCAACTATTTGAAACGAGGACGGGCAATATCCCTGCGCAGTGCGATTATACACGAACAATTACTTTAGAGAGAGCCGGATGTAATGCTCAGGATAGAGCCTCGCACTTTTGAAGTACAAGGACCTCTTGTCTAGTAAGCCTTAGGTCCTGGGAGTCATGGGCAGGGTGATATCATTAATACAATATGGTTGGGATAGAATATAGCATTTTATTCCATAAACACACTAGCCGCTGAGGGCGGGCACATGTTATACTAATACCAAAATCTGATAAGTCTTTGCCGCAATTAAAAGTTAAAATTAACATAAACCAAATATAAGGTACCTGGCCAGGTCCGTACACAAACGTCTGTGCGCACTTAGAACGTTGTCCCGTTCACCGTTTCGTGATCCATTGGGTTCGAGCACTGGTACTGGTCGCGTCCTCAAAGCGACGCGGCGCTCCTGCACGCTCCGCTGTATGCGAGATAGTAGACGCTGGCTGGGCCTTCCGAGGTTTGCGCTGAGCCACACACGGACATCGGATCGAAGGCGGCGACGCGGCCTTTGGAAATAAGGTTAGGATCCGTGTGTCGCACCTTGGGGTCGCCGACGACGGGGCCTGCGCCGTTGCATGCGGTCCACGGTCCGGGAGAACCGCACCCTCTGGTGATGGGAGGACACTCCAGGAAGCGCCAATTCATCGGCCGGGCGGGCACGTGGATATCAACAGCTCATCCTCCTGACAACTTCGTGGCGGCAAATATCCCCTGTGTCCTTGCGCGTATCGCGGATCTTAAAGCTAAAAAGGTTAAACTATAGTCCCATGACGGGGTGCCGAGGGCGGCGAAAGTGAAAAAAACCCAAAAAATTAATAATTGCTCAAGCCATGTTACATGTCGTGGCGGCCTTTCTAGGAAGAGCGAATCGACCCCACTCGATTTGGACATTTCGTCTTGTCACGCTCCTTTTCGCATAATTCGGACGCACGTCAAACCAACCTTTAATATTCTTTAAAAGAACTAACGTTTAAATAAGGTATTTATTCGTTGAATATTATAATAATCTAAGTCGACGATATTAAAGGAGAATAATTAAAATTCTACAACAATCCTACCATGATTTCTTATTTTTTTATGATAAGAAAGGTTTGTTAGGACCCTGAGACGGAACGTGTGTCACCAGCTGTCAATGTCAGACGTCCAACTCTGCAGATTTTGTTGACAGTCTAATTTAATCATAGAATGTTTTGTTATGAATGTTTAGTTTTTGATATAATTCCGTAAGTACACGAAATCGCGTCGAGTTATTGCTACCAATGGTTTCGGCGTGACTCAAAGAACGTTTTGATGTGCGGGTCTCCCTGTTTTCTTAATAAGTATTGTAAAAACAACATATGAAATTTGTGTACTGGTGTGTCACTTTCCCATTCAATTTGTCTGGAGACTAATGGATTTGAATGCCTGCTATTGTGGTGAGTCGAGAGCCTATCATGCAGGTAATACGCCACAGGAATAGTATCCCAATATATCAACTATTTCACCTAAAATATGACATGCAAAGTTGACCAGTTAGAAGTTCAAAATAATTCTGTAGTTATCACTACATACGTTTGTAATTAGTAGAATCATAGCCCAGGAGGTCTAAAAAGGCTGCTTTGACGATTCAGAATATGATTTATTTCGCATTTCCTAAATATTTAAAAATAAACCTTTTAAGTGTTAGCATAAGCTTCATTTTTAGGGCTCCGAAGTAAACAAGGAACCCTTATAGTTTCGTCATGTCTGTCCGTCCGTCTGTCTGCGGCTAATCTCTGAGACTACTAGTACTAGAAAACTGTAATTTGGTAGAGATATACATTACGCGGAGCGAACTGTAGAATAAAATTAGGAAAAATATTTTTTTTTAGGGGGCCTCCCCTACACCTAAAGTGGGGATGATTTTTTTTTCTCTCGATTATACCTTAGTGTGGGATATCATTTGATAGGTCTTTTAAAAATATTATGAGTGTCTAAAGAACATTTTTTGATTTAGGGATCCGTGTGCGAAATATTTAACTTTAAAGTGATAAATCTTGTTAGAGTCAAGTCCCCCCCCCTCGAACAGGAAAATGGTGGAGGGTGGATACATTAAACAAATTATAATAACTAGCAAATATAATGAATTTAAAAGGAAAATTATCACGGCTATGTAGATTTAACCGTTAATGAGTAATAGACGATAAACTTACAAAATTGATTTTAGTATGAAAAATATTCGTAGGAACAATTTTCATTCTATATGATGGTATATACTTAGGTTATTTTCATTAGTTATATAAAAGTGGAAGTAAATATAAGTTCATGTGTCTGCATTTCTACAGGATAGGTACCTTCGGAACCCTACATTGTTCGTGGCCCGACACGCACTTGACCAATTATTAAATATTTAGGAAATGAAAAATGTATCATATTCCGATTCATCAAGGTGGCCGTTTTAGACCCCTCAGGTCTCAGTCAAATGGCTAGACCACCGGACTTTGGGTGCAACGAGTGTCATAACTGATTGTTACGATTTGGATGCGTTTCCTTGTTCATTTCCGAGGTTACGCGATACAATCAGGCATTAGAGCCTTTACAGTGGACTGCACATCATATTATGTAACAATCAGACTTTAGCAATCAGAAAGAGTTGTTAATGCACTGTACTTTAATGATGTTACATAACAATTTTATAGCTGGTTATTTGTTACATTACATTTTAGATATACTTTGTCCAATTTTCATTTTAACTGATTTATATTATAAATGCGAAAGTTTGAAATTTGATATACAGCTAGGGTAAAACTTATAAAAGACCGACAGTTTATATAATTAAGTTCTAATTTGAAAGGTAATTTTCATTTTTCCTCTACTTTGCTGCTGGTCATACTTTTTGACATAGTAGTCAGCTAGTAGTGGTGCTCTATGCCTGTAGTATATGTATCCTGTTATCCTATATAGACTATATATATATACTATACTATCCTTGTTGCTCGAAGACTACAGGTCTATGTAGGAAACACACTAAATTCTATGCTAAAGTATTATGAAAATAAGTAATTATGGAAACGCGGAAGATAACGAAAATGAGATTAGGATCTCTTACGGCTGCGTTCATGTAAGTATCGGACTCATCAACTTACAATTATCCAGTGGTTTTACGTTACATAATATGCAATCTTATGTTACAAGTATAAGTATAGTGTGTAGTAATGTTATCTTAGTTAATTCGATTTACATTACATAGGAAAATAAATTATTCATTCAGTGATACAAGCAGTCCATTTTGATGTCCCCACGGCTGCAGGACTTGCCTTCCTTATGGATAAACAAGCTAATTATTAAAAAATAAAAAAACCACGACTGACAACTCACATAGCCTATGACACTCGGAGGAATGCAAGGAATCTAAAAATAATTATTTAAATTTTTAGCCATTCAGGACTTATGGTGGAATGAAGAAACTTACATACATACATACTTACATAGGGATCCTTTTATTTCTCATAAGGTTAATAATCATAATATGGTTTGTCATAAGGCCTTTCTCATAATTTTTTTATCATAATATTTTGTTCAAATAATGTTTATTGTAATAATATTTGTGTAGGCATAATCATAGATTGTCATACTGAATTTTCTTATAAAATGGTTTATCATAATGGATTTGTCATAATTGTTATGGTCATAAACATAGTTTATTTTTTATTTTGTTCATCTTTTATTTTGTTGATGGTTTCCTAATTCTGAAAAAAAAAAGACATGTAAAATTTGATATTTGATTATACCTATTTCAAATTAAGTTGACACAAACACTAGTATAGGTTAGGGTGCGGCGGGGGTGGCCCTTGGGCCACCCCTAAGCCGCGAACATAAACAACAAAAAAACAATCTTACCTTTTCTCTGAGTGCATCCGTACATTATGAGTTCTCTTTTCTCTGTACATTATGAGTACATTACTATTATGATTAAATTATATTATGATTATTTATGTTTATGACAATTTGTATTTATTACAAAACAATTATGTTAAAAAAAATATGTAAAAAAAAAATATTTTCATTTTAATTTATGTTAATTATAATTATGTGAAAAAACATTATTTCGAACTATATTATTACAAATATTTTTATGAGAATCATTAGAGACCCACTTACATACATAAACCCTGAAAACATAACACTCCTTTTTGGTCAGTTGTATAAGAAGGGGGTTGAACCATGCATGACTCACAACGTAGGCATGAAAATTTGAGGGTTTCAACGACTGCAAAAAAGCAAGGGTATTTACGTGCTTTCCGAAGGACGGAAATCGAGATGATAAAATTGTCACCCATCCTGTGACCGAAAGTTGCTTAACCGCCACTTCTGCGCCACCAAAAACTCTTCAATAACAAAACTAAACTAAGAGGAATAAATAAGATCATTCATGAACACTATCAAATTCTTTTATGCCCCACGCACGGAGCCACGCACAGTGGCATCAACCTATGCCTTGACATACATATGTAAATAAGTTTTTATCGCTTCCGCCACATTCATACAAACGTAGGTAGGTACTTTCTCTTCATTTTAAATGCACATTCCGATATTTAGTTTGAAAATCCTTCAAACATGAGGATTACAAAATTTTATATAAGAAATGTCACAAAAGAGTTAGGTACTTTGTATTCGGCTGCATGGGAATCTGAGGCTCTAGGAATCGAATTTCCTTTAGGAATCGAATTTGTATAGTGCTGTATTTTAGTGAGCAACAGAATGATAAAAATTTGCAAATGTAAGACAACAGATGGCACTTCTATTTTTGCTTAATTCAACTCGGTGATGTCACGATAAATTTATAAAATACAAAGCACGTGCAAGTAAGTCGAACAGGTTAACTACTGGTTGCTAAAACAAGAACCTCAAATGTTTATCGTTACAGCACGTAATAAGTATTGCAAAAAGCATTCACAACTTCACACCATTGGATTTGTTTATATACTTGCAGCTGCCTGCAATAGTTCTACTGACCTTTCCGTGGCATAGCAGAATAATACACAAGAAGGCTAAGACTTACCATTCGCTTTATGGTTAAATTCATTCAAAGTAATGAAGAATGAAGAGAGATTAATGTCTAAAATACGTTTTGTAACAGAACAGATTAAAAGAAAGCCACAGAAGGATTATGATATGTAAAGACTGAGTGCGACAGTAATGATAACAATGGTTGGATTCAAGTGTATTAACCGTTTCGTACAAGCCCTTCCATTTGGATTCTTCTGGTCTGGAATTCCCAAGTAGTCGGAGTAAGTATTTAACCAAAAGTAAATACAGAAACGTGGTCGCTTACTATGGGCCTCATAAGAAGGCTCAAGGTCATCCAAAGGGCGATGGAGCGCGCTATGCTCGGAGTTTCCCTGCGTGATCGAATTAGAAATGAGGAGATCCGTAGGAGAACTAAAGTAACCGACAAAGCCCGTAGAATCGAGAAACTTAAGTGGCAGTGGGCGGGGCACATAGCTCGTAGAACAGATAGCCGTTGGGGCAGAAAAGTTCTCGAGTGGCGACCACGAACCGGAAAACGTAGTGTTGGCAGGCCTCCCACTCGGTGGACCGACGACCTGGTGAAGGTCGCGGGGTGTGCTTGGATGCGGGCAGCGCAGGACCGGTCGTTATGGAAATCCTTGGGGGAGGCCTTTGTCCAGCAGTGGACATCTTTCGGCTGAGAGAGAGAGAGAGAGAAATACAGAAAAGGTACTTGACTTTCTGCATTACTTTTTCTGTGGCAGGTCAGTCCAGTGCTCCATTTACCTCGATACTTCTCTCCAGGGAGTGACATCACGGCTGCGTCAGCGCAAGTAGCACGTACTACATAGTAATATCAACAAGTGTATTGGGGTTACGCTTTCTGTTGTAGTAATAAAACAAACTTGTTGGTCACAAGACTCTAAAAGGTATTTTTGTTCAAATTTTGCACGATGATAACAAAATTTGGTAAGTACCTAGTTCAGTCAAACTTGGAAAAGATATCAGGTATTTTATCTCAAGAATCCCACGGGAGTAAAAGCCTTGTATGGTTTCTATTGTAATAATCGAATCCAACTAATATCGCTAATATCACAGCTAATATTATAAATGCGAATGTTTGGATGAAGTTTTCTTTTCTTCTTCTTGTCGAGTTATAATAGTTATCAAATTAGTTTAGACCAGTATTTGGCTACGCTGATAGCTCTGTCTTTGCCCTCCTTTAAATCATCTATTGTGCAGGTGGGCAGGGTGGGGCATTTTGTACACGACAATAGGTGTTTCATGAATTGAATGTCACCGCAGTCACACAGATCATTGCTTGAGAAGTCCCACTTCTCGGTTTTCGTGGCATCTCCCAACAAAGGCCCGGAGTCTATTCAAGGTCTTCCAGACTGCCCAGGGGAGGTCGCCACCCGGTGGGAGCTTCTCAGCAGTTCGGTGGATGAAGTTTGTAAATTTTTGAGTTTGGATGTTAGTTACTCAATCACGTAAAATCTAACTGAACGGATTACGATGAAAGGTACATAGGCTGAAAAATATCGGGAATAGCACAGAAAAATACCAGAAATAGTGAAGCCTCAGTACGCGGCTAGTAAATAATAAAGATTAAAAAGAACAGATATTTAGAAAATGAAAATTGGAAAACACACATATAATTTAGTATGTTATGCAAGTAGGTAAAAATCATCCTAAACTGCAAAGTGATTCAAACATTAGGTAAATTAAGACCGAGTTCACACTCTAATAGTACCATTAGTAGTTTTGTACCAACCACCAAGTTACTAACAGTGGGTCGGTTCGTCGGTTCACAAGAACAAGAGATGTGAATGAACCGCGGCGTGCGAACACTGATGACTTACGAGATATCTGGCGCACTATCAAGGTCAGCGTTTTTGGGTTCACCGCAGCGAATTACAAATTACCTACAATGTGCTTTTTTATTTTTTTTATTAAAAAATGTTTTTTTTTTTAATTTTTTTAAGATTTTACTTTGACTTTTCGATTGTTTTTCTTTAGTTGGAAAAATGAATGCAACGTGGACAATGTTGCAGTCATTTCAGGCTAAAGACCCGGATATTTTTTCATTTTAATTTTGGTAGGTAATGCAACTTTTTATACTGTTTTAAAAACATATTTTATAGAGACTCTATATTTCAACCACTTTATAAAAGTGTGTAAGATCAGTAGACTTAAAGAAACATGCTTGGTTTGTTTCAAAACTACTTGTAGTACCCTTACCTTTGTGCGAGGATAGCTACATTTTGAGTGTTAATTAAACATTATTTACCTATGTAAGATTTCATAAATATTCAGTAAATTTTCAACTAAATTTCAAACTAAGTAGTTAACTAAAAGAAACGAATATGATTTTTGGACGTATTTATAAATTGTACGAACTGTAAATCCACATAATCCACAGATGTAACACCCACTACATTGTTTACAAAAATCTCATAGTCAAAGTTTAAAGTCATAAGTTACAATAAAGTTTACGGCGCTTAATTTGCCTTTGTTTTCTTAAAACTTATCGTGATTCTAATTATATTATAAATTACATTTGCCGTTATACAATACAGTTAAATAAAAGTGCATAACCTGTATTACATATATTCTGTCTGAGTTTTAATGATGATTTATTAGCATGATATATATAAGTAATCTAATCAGACCTTGGGCAGTTACATTACACATTAAGATTTGATCAAACACACACATTCTTCGATTGTGTTGTGCCACTACGACGCACATTGAGAATATCAATTTGATCAAATCAACTTTTTGAAAACAGCCTTTTGTATACAGAAAAAGTATCGAAATTATAACGATAAATATGAAAGTGTAGCAGACGCAAGAAAAAATGTACGGATTGGACGGATAATGATAGGAATAAGAAAGGTTTTAGTTGTAAGATAACATCTGAGAGTAAAGAAAGAAAAGGACTGATGCCAAATAATGGGAAAAAGAGGAAAGACGAATGAAAATATAAGGAGTTAAGAAGAGAAAGAAGAAAAAAAGACAGTGTTGATTGTGAACGATAAAAAGGTGATAAAAATGATATGAATGTTTTGTTTACTTCTGTTATTTTTTTGTATAGCTTGTATTATATGGTGAAGCTATGCAAATGCATACATACAAGTAAGTACATGCAAAAAGGCGAACAAGACCCGTTGCATGTCGTGACTTCCAATAGTTACACGGCTTGAATCGCAAATTGAATTTCATGGCAAAATCACATAAATTGCGCGGCCAATGCATATATTTGCGTTTTCATTCAGCATTAGTATTTGATTGATTTCCCCTGTCAATAGAGACTTATTTATTCTATAAAAAAATTCAGTGCAACTTGGTCACGCACGCATTCTTATAAGGCCATACCTAAACGAGTATATCGTCCAAATCTTTATTACATTCTATCAAATCAGATAAGTATTTCAGAAATCTATGAAATGGTATAGATGGATTAAGAATGTCATTAAATTATGTACGTATTACATACTATGTAGATGTAGGTACTTAGATCTAAGTATATTGTGCAGTTCTAAGTTAAATGCCAAAGAAAACTGTCCACCAGTTTGAAGTTCATCAACTCAACGTGAAGTCAGGTGCATTTACAATTCATCATCATCATCCACAACCTTCCCTGACCCACTGCTGGGTCTATACCCAGGCCTATGACTGCTTTACGTCTACGCCAACCTTTCAAGCATTTACAATTGCAAATCCTAAAGTTGTTATTGTTAGTATACCTAAATTACCTGTTACAGAAAAGTATTTTTTTCAAGAGAATTCTTATACTTTACCAGGTGCTTTGAATTCAACCGAAATTGTGACCAATCAATTGATCCACTTGCGAACATTTTCCAGCTGAGTTTACGCGTTTATTGTCAGTCCAGGCACGACAAATCGATGGACAGACGACTACGACGGACAACAGAAAGGCTTAAGGAATAGAAGATTGTCGTGTAAAAAGTATAGTTTGATTATAATTAGAATGCAGGTCTTGCGATATCACAAAAAGGTTTATCCTCAACTTATGTTAAATGTTTATTATTTTCAAGTTATTTTCAGTGGATTCACTTATTTCTCTTTTACTTATTTTTTTTTTGGGGTATAGCGACCCCAAAGTAAGTCTACTTCTCCGTGTTAATAGATCTGAGTTCTTCTCCATTTTAGTAAGTAACGTTTTCAAAGATAAAATCTCATCAAAATTAATCGCTTACACTTGCATTTCAAACCACTGACTCGTTTGTACGCTGGCTTACCTTATTGGGGTCAGAAGTGTTGTCTTAGGTGTCCAACGCTCTATCCGCTGTCCGTACAATAGTAGAGGGAAGCCGCCAAAATGACACTAGTATTACGTATTCAAGCTACGTGAATTGGTCATTGGTCTATTGAGTTGGTAATGTCTAAAAAGAAGAATAGGTAAATTTAGAAAAGTGTGGAACGACGAAACTGCTGCTTCTATAGAATATAAATATATTTGCAGATGTTTAAAACATTATATTCGTAAATTTGATCCTATATCATAATGGTCAAATACACTACACAAATCTAGGTCAAAGAAAAAATACTGTCTAGGTTTGCGATTTATTAATATGAAATTCGTATAAAAAGATAATGGCTATTAAATTAATAAATATACACTAATACAATAATTCCTTATATAAATTTAAAAGCTAATACCATCATACACGTATTCTTTAGTACAGTTACTAAAACCCCGGTTTTTGCTGACCGTAGAAAAGAAATAGAAAACGGTTCGGCATTCTCGCGCGGACTTTCTACTAACTAAATGTTTGCACGTACGCTTCCTGGATTTTACTGTTCGTATCGTTTACCTAGGTAAACACAGAATTAATATAAGTACTACCTAGGTAAGACAAAAATGCTAGATAATAGTAGAAATAATGCGTGATTTAAACGCGGCTGAGAGGAGGATTTTTTGGAGTTGTCGTGTCATAAGTTGGAAGAAGAAGTTGGAAGCATTCGAGATGTGTTGTAGAAGAGGAAAAATGTTGGGTCATTTGATACGACACGATGACTTCGTACGAAACATCACAGAAGGAAGGGTAAAAGGAAGAAGGGGGCCAGGAAGACCAAGACAGAGTTACATGAGACAACTAAAGGAAATAGTTAGCGTCGGGTCGTATCAGAGAAAATAGTTGGCAATAAAAAGAGTAAAATGGAAGGAATTCCACCGACAAGAGCCTCGCTCTTAAATTTGATGATAATGTGTAATAAGTATGTTTCTTTCCCACGTGACTTGAACATAGAAATTTCGAGTCTATCAGGCTACCTAGACCACAGGAAGTTAGTCATAAAGATGTTGTTAAAGTTCCACAAGTAAACCCCAATACAATAGGATTATTGGCTGTTAAGCGATTTAATGTTCACGCGATAAAAGCTCTAAAGTCTCTGTAAAATGATACATTTTAAGGTAAGTATTATAAGAGAAATTGTAGAAAATGTATACCTTTTACTTTATGTGCTTCGGCTTTCACTCAATGAAGTGATATTTCTACCGATATCTTACATTTTCTTCACATTTTTAAGTACTTAATTTTCTCTATTGCAAGTAGAAATTATTTTATAGCAAACATTAAAATTGAAAAGCTTCTATAAGAACTAAAAGGCTGTATAAATGCCATACACACAGCTGCTGAGCGCTTAACTTAAAATTATGTTTCATTTGGGTAATACCTAATTTGGTAATACTCCCAGAGTAGGTACCAAGTACCAACATTTCACACCAGGAGGCACAACTAGTGAATAAAAATTCTGCATAGCAAAAACATTATTGTCAATAATTATGGTAAATACGTTGTCAGTAAAAATTACTGCACGAAATTAAGCCCATAAAACATGACGGAGTAAATTATAAAGCATGCGACTTGAATTACGTAAAAGGCGATAATTGGCAAGCAGTACGAGCGAACCGGGAAATGTGTAATGTTAAATATGTAACTAAGTAGTAATAACATTTGTAACAAAATTGGTTCATATTGTTCATTTGCGAATGTTACTTATGTTTAAAAAATCGAAATAATCGTTTAGAAATCTGAGAAGGAAAAAAAAGCAGAGCTTGAATTGCATTGAAATAATTTGAATCTATTATTGCTAGTTTGGGATGACAGGAATCTCATTTTTTCAACTATTCGACCTCAAATAAAGTTCTGAATTACTATGTTATTTTGTATTCTGTAGCATACATTTTTTTTTAATTAACCTATGTTGTACCACTGCTGGGCAAAGGTCTCCCCCACTTACTTCCACCTATCCCTATCCAGCAAACATTTAACAAAATAATAATTGCCGTGTTCATATTAGAGATTTCCTTTTTTGCTTTTAAGTACCTAAAAGAAATGCAGACCGTCCGACCAAGAACCGTAAATAAAATAAAGAAGCGGTTGGTTAGTTTCTGGAATAAAAGAGCATTAGCACCATTACTTTTTTGTGTGCTTCAAACTTCTGGCAAATGTCAAATGATCAACGTAGAAGATTAGGCGATTCAACACAGTACATAAATACCGCGTCCAAGCCCAGATGTTGCGGCAGTGGGTTTGGTTTATAACCTAACTGTATGACGGCTTGCACAACCGTGTCGATATAATGTTGCCACATTTATTTATGCAACCCATTCTTACTTAGTAATTTACAATATTAAAAATATCTTGGAGGCTCCCGAGGACCAAAGCGAAGAGCATTCAAAAGAACGAAACTTCTTTTCAACCGACTTCCTAAAAAAGGAGGAGGTTATATGTTTCGATGTATGGTTGTTTTTTTTTTATGTATGTTCGCCGATTTCTCCGCCTATAGTGGACTGATTTCCAAAATTATTGTTTTATTCGAAATAGTTTATTCCCAAGTTGGTCCCATTTTAACCACGTCAGAATCTGTTCAGTAATTTTAAAGATACCTAACAAAATATAAAAATTCAAACATTGGATTATAGAGCAAAAGCCCGCGACAGCATTCCTTCCTTATTTTATGAAAACTCAAGATTTTTTAAGCATGTCCCCAACGCAGAAATAGCGATTAGCTACTAAAAAATTGGGTCATGATTGCTAGGGCAGATAATATGTAGCAATCATATTTAAAGTGGTAGCTTAATTTCCTTAAAGTAAAAGTTTTTTAAAGATTTTATTCCGAATAATATGAGAAATCATGCCATCCATTGCCAAGCCATTGGTGCAGATACAAACCCCTGCCAGATTAAAAATTAAATCATCTAAATTAACATTAGGATCATATATATTTAATTAAAATGCCTAATATCCTTACTCCTTGCACTTGACACCGACTTCACCTCATTCAGTAGGTAGCATGCCAATACATTTTTCTTTGTGATAAATCTGGCTATGTTATTTCATGATTTTAAGTTTTACAATGGAAGTCGGTTCATTTTTTTTGGTAATTTTTTTTATTATTATTATCAATCACGGAGTTTTAGATAACAATTGTAGAAACTCATGTGATCTCTTGGTCGTTGAAGGATTATTAGGATTCTAATAATAATAAGTTTAGTTTATCCCGCTAGCTCCCGTGATAATTTCGGCATAATAAGTTGAGTATAGCTGATGAGATGTCCAAGTATTTGGATAAACATATAAGTAAAAGGTAACTTTCACATAATATATAAAATAAGAACAAAACCAGGACCGTAAGAAAATTTCTTCCAGTTGACCACTTCACCACAGTCTAAGAATAATCTTGCAGTATAGCGTGTTGGATTGGAATGTATTGTATATGCTGATTGAAAAAAAAAACTGACAGTGATTTATATGCCAGCCAGGAGATGACTATAATGTTATATGATTTAGATATACTATAGTAAGTGGGTCGTCATGCCGTGTGCTCTAATGAAATTCAGCGAAGCAAAATCTAACAATTAAATATTAATTAATATTCATCTTTCATCAACACAAGAAATCGCCTTCTTGTCTCGAATCAGAAAAACAATGACTGCATGAAATAACTATCAACCGACGTCATTTTTTTTCTAGTTTTACAAGCTATTTGCCGTCTTTTTGTTTTGCGATCATCGCTATTTTCACCTCGATGGGTGTGAATGACACGTTCGTATCTCGACGACCTCCTTGATGGTAGTAACCACGCCCGTCCACAATCTGGAGGCTCTGGGATTCCTAGCACGGACAAATATTTGTACATGTTTTTACAGACATTCGTTTGCAGTTCTGTGTGTGTTGTGCTGGCTTCTGTGTTTATAACCATCGGACCCACGATTGCTTTGTGCTTAGTTATTCGTATAAGTACTAGATAAAGCCATGCTATGCTAAAATAAGTTTCTATCGTTTCTTCTTCTTTTGTATTTGAGAGCTGGTGTTATAAATCTGTTTTTCATTTATAAAGTTGGGCCACAAACAATTTGATTAAAATTAAAGTTAATAAACTAAAAAGAAATTATATTAATATGAACCTAGCCAAGCTGGTTATAATTAGAATCAAGAAAAAAGTATATGTGGGCGTAATCTTGTCGATATTGTTGTGAAAAATGGAATGGATTATGTGCTGATAATTTCTTCATCTTCCAGGTCGTCTGAGAGGTAAGAAAAACATAGAATATACCAACTGTTTCTCTTCCCGCGCAGAAGTATCCCTAGGGAAATGGCTTTAAACTGGGGATTCTTCCTCCATTCTATCAATAAGCCCACTATCCAGGTAAGCATGGCCTTCGAGTATCACGACTCTTGGCTTTGTCTACCCCGTAAGGGATAACGTGATACTGTATGTATTTTCTCAGCACAAAAAATAGAACTTCAGCAGATGCGGGCATGCGGCCATGAAATATCGATTTTATATTTAGGATCGTCGAACGCTAAAGCTAAACGGATTCAAGTTCACAGTGTGAAGTCAGATGTGTGAACTTCACACATCTGACTTCACACACTCATCACACAGTCTTATCTGGTATTACGCATTCCTCCTTTTAGTTACTGTTACAGACATGACATCACTCTCCGAGTCGATTAACGCTTAATGTTCTTCTGAGCTATTCAAGTAAATTAGGTCTTTTAAAAATAAACACATGACAAATTTAAGTAACAAGCTAATTATTCAAAAATAAAAAACACGACTGATAATTCACATAGCTTCACTCGGAGGAATACAAGAAATCTAAAACTACCTTTCACATCAAAATCTGTTAAGCCATTCAGGACTTATGGTGGAATAAAGAAACTTCCATACATACATGAAACCTAAAAATTTAACACTCCTTTTTGGTCAGTCGTGTAAAAAATAAGTTGAAATATATTTACAAAAATGCCAGTCCCGACAGTTGCCTAAGGGTAACGTGCCCAGACGGGTGGCACCATGTTAGTTTGCGTTTCCTGAAATATTTCTCAATGTAGGGTGTTTGGGTAAACACCTGCAATCTCTATAGGGGTGAGAGTACTTATGAATATGAGCAACTTTTTGTATGCGACCGACACTGAAATTACAAAAAAAAATCTGCTGTTCCATACATTTTAAAATAGTTATTCGCCCAAAATGTAAGTACAGATGACTTTTTTATGAGATTTCAGAGTCAGTCACATAATAAAAAGTTGATCATATTAATGAGTACCTACTTTCACCCCTAGAGAGGTTTCAGGTGTTTACCCAAACACACTGTATAATACTAAGAAATCATTACAGTCGCATGCTCCACTACAACTGCCTCCCGTTCCGCATTACTTGACAAGAAACTGTTCCGAGCTGCAAACCGTTCCATGTAGTTATTTTATAAAGACTAATGTTCATGTTAGAGCAGTAGGATGTAGAATAAATTACACGTCTTATATGAGCCACGCTCCAGCCAGTTTTGTCTAGTTGTTTCGGTCCCAATAACTAACTATGCATTGCCTATGTGGATCACAGTCGTCACTGAAATTATTGAAAAATAATGGTAAGTAATTTTGGATGGATGTAATGATTTTTCAAAGATTGGTAGCTAGATCTGTAGAAAATATGAAATTAATGCAATTTCATTTCATTTATATAATCATAAACAATTTTTACATCGTGTTTGATATTTCTAACTAAAATATAAATTAAATTAAATTACAATTATAAATTAAATAAAAAATAAATTACAATTACAAATTAAATAAAAATTAAATAACAATAAATAAATTAAATTGAAATTATCGGTTAAATTATATTTATAATTATGTCAAAGTCATAATAAAAATGCATAATAATTGAAGTCAATCTAAAAATTCACTAACTGTGTAATAATTTTTGGTCAGCAAGTACGCCTTCAATTTCGTTTTGTAGAGCTTCAGACTTTCCACATTTTTTATCTCTTTCGGCAATTTATTATAAGCTCTGTAGGCTTGGTATTGTGCGCTATGGAACATATTTTTTTAATTCGGCATTATGTCGTGTATGAGTGCCTTTCTTCATTTGTTTCTATTGCCGGTAATCGTTTTTTTAAATTTTAAGCTACGTGCTTTTTTCTGTTGCAAGAAACATTATTGTAAAATATTTTGTAATTTATCTACGAAAACGTTTATAGACAAAACTTTGAAGACTATAATGGGAAACATCAGGTTATATTCTACTAGCTTTTGCCCACGGCTTCGCTCGCGTTCCCACGGGAACAGTGCTCTTTCCCGGGATGAAAGGTACCCTATGTCCTTCTCAGTACTTCTATGTGTATGCGAAATGTAAGGAAGATTGGTTCAGTAGATAAAGCGTGAAGAGGTAACAAACAAACTCTCTATATATAAATATAATATAAGTTATGATATTTTCTACTAAAACGTTAATAGATAAAACTTTGACGACTACAATGGGAAACAACAGGTTTTATTCTATTACTACTCTAACGGCACTCATAGCTTGATTGGCAATCACTTTCACAAATGGTCGGATCGCGTGTCTCTACATCGTGTTTGCATTTTCGATGTAAGTTTACCGTAACAAATCAAATATTATCTACACTTACATTCGTCTTTTATAAAAGCATAGAAGTTGAACGTAATAGATTTTAGCGATTTGCTGAAGTGATTTTTAATCACTAAATGAATAACTCAGATAAATAATTAGTGATTTTTAAACACCAGCTGTTCGCCAAAGATTTGATTAATGAAACTGATCAACTTCTTCAAACCAATAGCAAAAGATTTAAAAAAAAATCATCTTGAAAGAGAGATTATCTGGCAGACTTTATTGTTTTTGGAAAAAATTGATGTTATTTTTCGGACATCATCTTAAATTTATTCTTAAGACTGTTGTAGGCTCTAGACTAGACTTCCTATTGTTTTTTTCTGGCCTATAGTGTCCCACAGCTGGGCAAAGCCTCCCCGCTGGTTCGCCATTCCTGTATATTAAGTGCATTAGCTTTCCACTCGTTCAATATTGGATACATTGTGATAATTTTTGTTCACGCACATACTTCATTTTACATTGCGTTTATCGAAACCTCAGATCACAACAAACAAGGTTTGTTTGGTCTGAGATCGAAACTGTCAGTGCGATGCGATGAATAATCGAAATTTGAATTCATATCATCTACAAACCTACTAACGACGACTGTTTTGATCTTCAACTGTTATTATTTTCATTAAATTCTATTGTTTAAATCTAAAGTTCGCTTTAGCCAGTTCCTGGCAGTTCGTATTTATTTACGTTATCACAAAGTAAATGTATATCATCAAGCAAGACAAGTGTTTCAATCAAGTTATCGCAGAGGAGACTTAAATAATATACTGAATATTATATATATTGAATATTATATTTTATTGGTAAATATAAGAATATAAGTATAGGACCTACAACAAAATATAAAAACGATTAGAAAAGATAACACATATATACACCATAAATTTAAAATTACTTCCTAAAACAATTAAAATTCACTTACCCTGTAGTAAGGGTCCTATTGATAATATATTTAAAATAGTTATTATGTATTATTATCTTCACAATGATTAACTTATAGAAATTGGATCAAGAATGACATCAAAATGCAGAATCGAATATGTATGAATACAGTTTAAAATTTATGACAGGTGAAATAAGTATGTATGTGCCAGCGCACGCATAAATGGATCCAAAGAGGATGAACGCGTCGCCGCGTTACAAATTCTCCTCACCTGCACCTGAGCAAAATCCGAAGAGGGGCTGCTAGCACAAGCGGCCACAATTTTCATAAATCAGACTTTTTATTACGTCACGAATGTTCAGCAAAGGCGTTAAGAGAATCTTTCGTCTGTCGCATTACTATTGGAGACCGGTTCATTGTAATCTAAGGTCAACAGAATATAACTGTTCTTAGTACGACAAACGCAAGTGACAATCAACTCAATGCCATATACATTAAGGTTCAAAATTTAACTCAGTTGTAAATCATTTTTGTAGTACAAGTGTAACAGTTATATTGATTAATGATTCTCTCTCTCTCTCTCTCAGCCTAAAGACGTCCACTGCTGGACAAAGGCCTCCCCCAAGGATTTTATCCGTGGGGGGTTTTGCCATAATGATTAATGTTTGCGAATCCACCGCAATCAGCACTGCCTTCATTATTGATGATATTTGTGCAATTATTCAATACATTTTATGTAACTCTTATATACCTACATATACACAGCACATACAGTTTCATGAAACAAGCTAATTATTACAAAATAAAAAAACTCGAATGACAACTCACATACCTGGGGGAATGCAAGGAATCTAAAAATACCTCTCACATCAAAATCTGTTAAGCAGTTCAGGACTTACGGTGGAATAAAAAAACTTACATACATCCATGAATCCTGAAAACAAAACACTCCTTTTTTGGTCAGTGTGTAAAAAAAATTGATAGTTTGAATTCATTTATTAGTCAACTTTTGACAATTAGTAAATGCAATAAATTTCACTCGATCATAAAAGTCAGTAATGAAATGACGAGAAAAATGGAGGAATGCCAGAAATTGCTTTCTACAATAAAAACATATTATGAGGTTTTCTCAAATGAATATTTATTGGTGCCAGATTCGAAATGGAAATATTCCCAATCATTTTTACAGTTTTATCAATAGGTAAGGCATGATGACAAACCAAGTTCTTTAAATTTTTATATCTGACTAGCCTGTGCCCGCGACTTCGTCCGCGCATATCTCAGGCGGCTTATCAAAATAAAACTTAGTCTAGATTTTAATTTATTTAATACAACAGTTTCGGCTCATTCTCCTCATGCAAAAAGGTCCCAAACTGGAGGCCTAATTGCGGAAAAATGTCTTCGTGGGATGTTTGTAATATATTGGGTAAAACTAAACGCAGGCGTTTCCTGTTATCGCCGCCAGGCGTTTTGGTGTTCTCACACTGCTAGCGTGGATGGCGTCGCGTGTGGTCCGCCATTGCATTGCCCTATGCGATATCGGTTTGATTTTAATACGCGGAGCGGTCTCGCGTCTTTTGCTTGTTGTTTAGTTTGAGTGATAATTGTGAATCTCCTGTTTGTTAAATAACTATTGAATTTGTGTTTGTGAAAAACTCTGTTATTGTGACTTTTTCTTGTGAGAGGTGAAACGTGGCTGGCTGTTCACATCTGGCTGTTCCCGAGTGAAACTACGGGAAGAAATCTATTTATTTGTCCTGGGGAATTGAGATCTCAAGGGTTAGGTAGGGTGATTAGGAATTTCCTTCCCGAAGACACTCAAGTTTGGATCCGAAGAGAAAGAAGATTTAATTTGGTAAGTGTTCAATTGTAGTTAATTTATAGGTTAGGTTATCATATAGGGCCCTGTAGCTCCCTTCATAAGCTACGGTGGTAGCAGACTGCGTTAAGTTAGTTAGGTTTTAGTCGGGCAAACGTGGTGCCGCGTGGAGATTTTTTCCGGTACTTATTTTTACCGGTGGTTTTTTCCCGGTGAAGTTCCGGTACAGAATTCTTCCGCCGCTTCGTTTGTCCGGATTCTCTCTGCCACATTTTCTGGCAGCAGAGCGTAGTTGCTCTGCACATTTTCTGGTAGCAGAGCGTAGTTTATCTACCCTCTATTTGTTCGTTTGTAAAAATAATTAATTGTTTGTAAAAATTATTAGATTTTTCTTAGTTTGTTTGTATAAGAATATTTGTAACCTTTTTTGTATTTGTTTGCGGTTTGTACCGTGCGTTCCGGGTTTGTGCCATTCTCATACCTACCGCGGTTCTTCGTGTAGTTGCTTGATTTTGTTGTTTTTTATTTACCTTTTGTTATTTTTTGTTTGTGACTTGACGCGATGGCGAAGGCTCTCCAATGCTAGGGCGACACTCGCCAACGAATTGAGATGGTTTGTGACGGCCGGAGGACTCCTGTCCCGGAAGGACAGGGAGGGCGCCATACTGCTAAGAGCGGATCACCTCCACTCACGATTGATTAGCGCGGAAGCGGCCATGGCGGCGCTTACCGAAGCCGATCTTACCCCGGAGGCCTACGCAGGTCACATGGCGGACATGGACCAGATCCTGAGTCTGCACGATGATATCGCGGAGGCGGTGACCGCAATAAGGGCGAGACAGGCTGGCGGACCAGCCCTCGCACACCTGTTAGACAGGAAGGACCAGCGGTTACTGGTCGGCTCCCACCCTTCAGCTGTCCCACTTTGGGGGTAGGATGGAGGAGTGGGTAGCATATAAAAATATGTTTGAGTCCCTGGTCGTAGCACGACGGGATTTGTCGAAGGCCCAGAAGATGGCCTACCTCCTCTCCACTCTTGAGGATGAAGCGCGGTCGCTCATCCAGCACCTCCGGGTGGGAGGACGACCAGTACGATACGGCTTGGGAGTTATTGAACTCCCGCTACCAAAACTTACGTTTGTTAGCGGATGCGCACGCCGCACAGTTGATGGCCCTGCCCAAAGGTGGCCAACAGGGCAATACAGTTGCGCCTGCAGTTGCTCACGCCCGTTACAGTGGCCTGTAAACGCGCTCCGCACACTGGGGCTGCCGGTGGACCAATGGTCCTTTTTGCTGGTGCACATTGTATTGGGCAAATTACCCAATGACATCCGCTCGCGATTTGAGCGCGAGAATGCGGAACGGGATAGCACCACCCTACCAACATTCACCTGACTTGGTGAAGTTTTTGGAGTTTGAGGCACGGGCTGCTGAGAATACCATGACGGACTCCAGCGCCATCCAGAGCGCCTGAACGTAGGCCCTTGGAACCCTCATGGAGAGGGAAGCCCCCAACAGGGACGGCAACCGCCACCGCGTGGAGCTGGTGTGCGGGTTGCACACACGGCAGCAGTCGCGGGGGACGCGGACTGCCTGCAATGTGGCCGGATGGGCCACAGCCTGCTGCAATGCAGGGACTGGCAGAGACTGCCAGTACAAGATCGGCGCCGCATGGCAAGGCGGCATGAACTATGCTTTTACTGTTTGGGCAGTCACTATGCACGTGACTGTCCCAATGCCATACCATGCAGTGCATGCCGTGGGCTGCACCACGTGATGCTCTGCATGAACCGGAACGGGGATGGCCCCCGGTTGTTGAGGCAGGGGTCCCCTATGGGCGGGGGCGCTCCCTGCGCGAAGCCCTCCACCATCGGAGGGAGGACGCGGCTTCGCTCGTCGCACCCCCCCTCGGGAGGGGGGTCGCGTACCTGCGCGGGTCTTGGCGGACCGGGACCACGCGCCCCACGGTCATGGCCAGTATGTGGCTGGCCAGGCCCCGGATGGGGCCCCCATGGGCGGGGGCCCTAGATCGGACGTGAGAGTGGGGACACCCCCCTCCACGCGGGTTACCACTACCCACCACATGCAGCCGCAGCGGTTTTCTCCGCCGCTGCACGAGTACCCACGGCTGGAGTACCACCCGCCGTACTATAGGTATGGCCGGGCCGCGGGTTATGCCCCCCTCAGATGGGGATGTGCACTCGCCCGCCATATTATCCGGGTCAGTGGCGGCGCCCCTGGTTTTGGAGAGAGTGGGGAGCCCGTAACTAGCTTGCTCCCTTGCTGGGACAGAGCCGCGGACGGTTCTGTTCCCTACCGCGGTGGTCCGCGTATGGGGTCGTGGGGAAGCCATTAATTTGAGAGCTCTGTTGGACTCAGGGGCTCAAAGCAGTTTGTGATTTACCACTCGAGTGGCACGCCAGTTAGGTTTAGTCGTGGAAGACTCGCCTGTGCCACTTCTTGGAGTTGGTGGTATTACAAGTGAAGTGTCTGACGGGCCAGACACTTGTCACCTTTTTCTTCGCTGAAGTCCTCCACAATGAGGATCACGACTTCGGCTATGGTAATGGATACCATTGCGGGTTGGCACCCCTCGACAGACATACCGCCGGGTGTGTTGTCTTTGGTTTCGGGTCTGGATTTGGCCGACCCCTTTGTCTTTCATCCCGGCCCAGTGGACTTGCTCCTGGGCTCGGACGTATTGGGTTGGATTTTGTTGGGTACCCAGAAAGCTCTGGGTTCGTCTTCACTGATGGCAGTGTCTACTATCTTTGGTTTCGCCCTGATGGGCCCTGTGTTTGATAATAGCACCGTGGAGGAGCCACCGGTCGTCGCATCTGCGTCCTTGGCCAAGACCATGCAAAGGTTTTGGGAGGTGGAGGAGCCACCTATGAGTTCCAGGATGGATCCGGAACACGCTGAGTGCGAAGCCCTTTTTCGATCGACCACGGAGAGGTTGCCCTCCGGTCGGTTTGTAACTAGGTTACCCTTTTGTTGCCTCTCGTCGTCCTAGCCTAGGGCAAAGTAGGGCGCTTGCGGAGAAACGACTGCTGTCCATGGAGCGACGTATGCAGCGTGACCACGTACTTCGCGATAAATATATTGAATTTATGCGCGAGTACGAGGATTTGGGTCACATGTCTCCGGCTCGATTTGATTGGAGCTCAACTGAGCATTATTTTTTGCCCCACCACGCGGTGGTGAAGGCCTCAACGGGCAAGTTGCGGACTGTCTTTGATGGGTCCGCACCCACTTCGAACGGGGTTTCGTTGAATCTGTGTTTGCATTCGGGTCCCAAATTGCATAGGGACATAATTGACATCATCTTGAACTTTAGAAGACATCAGGTGGTTTTTGGTGCGGACATCCGGATGATGTTCCGCCAGACAGTCATACATCCTGAGGACAGGCGATTCCAGTTGATACTCTGGCGTGAGCGCCCTGAGGATCCTGTGACGGTGTATGAACTCAACACAAACACGTATGGTTTGAAATCTAGTCCCTATATCGCCATCAGATCATTGCTTGAATTGGCAGAGCGGGAACGGATCCGCTTTCCCGTGGGGCTTCCGTGCTGTCACGTGACTTGTATGTTGATGACGTGTGCACCGGAGCCCAAAGTATTGAGGAGGCCCTCCTACTGCGGGATGAATTGATTGAAATATTGAAGACAGGTGGCTACGAGCTACGTAAGTGGTTGTCTAATGAGCCTAAAGTTCTAGAAGGGATCCCGGAGGATCACCAACAGAACCCTCACCTGTTTGAGGATGTGGATGATCCCAACAGGATAGCGGTGCTGGGCATGCAGTACCAGCCGCTAACCGATATTTTTACATTCCAAGTGGACTTGGAAATACCAAAGGTCTGGACTAAGAGAACGGTGTTGTCCGTGATAGCCCGTATGTTCGATCCAAGCGGTTGGATCAGTCCAGTGATATTCTCTGCAAAGTGTCTTCTTCAGAGACTTTGGACTTTGGGCGTCTCGTGGGACGAGCCGCTGTTTGGCTCTCCATTGGATGATTGGCTCGAGTTGTTTTCATCGATTAAGGAAGTCAATCGGATTGCCTTGCCTCGTCGAATATTGCCCCCCGGGAAATATCGAGCCAGCCTGCATGGCTTTTGTGACGCGTCGGAGCGAGGCTATGCCGCGTCAGTCTATATGCGGACAGTTGACGCCGATGGCCGGGTCAATGTCTCGCTTTTGTTAGGGAAGAGCAAGGTCGCCCCCATCAGGACTAGGCTGACTATTCCCAAGCTTGAGTTGAGTGGAGCTCACCTTCTCTCTAAATTGTTGCATCACGTTGCCAGTGAGCTGGCGGCCACGGTCGAGATACGAGACATCTTCGCCTGGTCGGATAGCCAGGTCGCGCTTGCATGGTTGCGCGCGGCCCCACATACCTTGGAGGTTTTTGTGGGAAATCGGGTTTCCCAAATCCAGAATATCGGAATTGATATAACATGGAGACATGTGCCGGGAGAGCTTAACCCAGCGGACTGTGCCTCCCGAGGTTGTACGGCACCAGAATTGGTGTCACACCCGCTCTGGTGGGGTCCAGAGTGGCTGATGGGATCAGAAACTTCTTGGCCTGTCTGTCAGACAGATGTTACTTCTTTGAGTTTGACTGGGCTCCGTGTACATGCTGTAGTCGCTGAGACGACGTCGGAGCCGGATTGGCTACTTGCTCGGTATAGCAGTTTGGATAAGCTTCTGGGTGTTACCAGTTGGATTGCGTTTCATACATAATTGTAGAAACCCACAGGCAAAGCGGTTGGAGCCGATTGCAGGTGCAGAAGAGCGCCGGAGCGCATTGTTGCATTGGGTCCGTGTCGTGCAGACCGGACGGTTTGAGTCAGAGCTTCGTATTTTGCGCGACGGACGCGCTAAGTTGAAGGGCGCGGTCGCTCGTTTGAACCCGTACATCGACTCGGATGGGCTTCTTCGGGTTGGAGGCAGACTCCGGAAGGCGGATCTTCCATATGAGACTCGCCATCCTCTGTTGTTGCCCAAGGGCGGACCCTTGGTGCAGCTTTTGGTGTCTGATCGACACATTCGTAACGCCCATGCTGGGTGCAATGCTTTGTTGGCTATTTTGCAACGAGAATTTTGGATTTTGTCTGCCCGAAGAGCAATCCGTAGTGTCCTGTTTCGATGTATTGCATGTTATAGGTTGAAGGCATCCACGATGCAACCACAGATGGGTGATTTGCCCGCTGATCGAATCCGACCTTCGAGGCCGTTTGACGGCGTTGGAACCGATTTTGCCGGTCCCTTTTCGATCAAGGCTTTTCGTAATGCCCGTATTGTGAAGGGCTATTTGTGTGTATTTGTTTGTTTGGCCACCAAGGCTGTCCATTTGGAGGTGGTATCGGCTCTGACTACGGAGGCCTTCGTCGCCGCGTTGGATCGCTTTGTTTCGCGTCGAGGTCTACCTTCCTTATTAGGTCTGATAATGGCACAAACTATAAGGGAACTGTAAATTATCTTAAGGATGTTTCTGTGTTTATTGATAAAAATTGTACTAGTTTAAGTCAAATTGCTGCCCAAAGGGGAATAACCTGGAAGTTTAGTCCCCAAGTTGCCCCCATTGGGGAGGGATTTTGAAGCGGCTGTGAAATCCGCAAAGACCCACCTCCGCCGCATTATCGGAGAAACGGCTCTAACTTTTGAAGAGCTGGCCACAGTGTTTTGTAAAGTTGAGGCGGTCCTCAACTCTCGTCCTCTCTGTCCGCTATCTCCAGATCCAAATGACTTGGAAGCTCTCACCCCTGGTCATTTTTTGGTGGGAGGGCCGTTGAATGCCCTGCCCGAATACCCGTGGAAGGATGAACGCGTATATCGGTTGTCGCGTTTTCAAATGTTGCAGCAAATGAGCCAGGACTTTTGGCGTCGCTGGTCGCTTGAATATTTGCATTTGCTGCAGCAAAGAGTGAAGTGGACAGACAGGACTGAGCCTCCCAGGGAGGGTGATTTAGTATTGTTAAAAGAGGCAAATTTGCCCTCATTGCTTTGGCGACGAGCTCGCATATTACGTTTGATTCTTGGCGGAGATGGCACTCCGCGTGTGGCTGAGGTGTTGGTCGACGGTTCGATTTTAAGGAGAGGTGTGACCTCTCTCGCCCGCCTTCCCGTAGAGTAAGCCATAGCGGTCTGCTTCTGAGACCGGGACGGGGGGATGTTTGTAATATATTGGGTAAAACTAAACGCAGGCGTTTCCTGTTATCGCCGCCAGGCGTTTCGGGGTTCTCACACTGCTAGCGTGGATGGCGTCGCGTGTGGTCCGCCATTGCATTGCCCTATGCGATATCGGTTTGATTTTAATACGCGGAGCGGTCTCGCGTCTTTTGCTTGTTGTTTAGTTTGAGTGATAATTGTGAATCTCCTGTTTGTTAAATAACTATTGAATTTGTGTTTGTGAAAAACTCTGTTATTGTGACTTTTTCTTGTGAGAGGTGAAACGTGGCTGGCTGTTCACATCTGGCTGTTCCCGAGTGAAACTACGGGAAGAAATCTATTTATTTGTCCTGGGGAATTGAGATCTCAAGGGTTAGGTAGGGTGATTAGGAATTCCCCCTTCCCGAAGACACTCAAGTTTGGATCCGAAGAGAAAGAAGATTTAATTTGGTAAGTGTTCAATTGTAGTTAATTTATAGGTTAGGTTATCATATAGGGCCCTGTAGCTCCCTTCATAAGCTACGGTGGTAGCCAGACTGCGTTAAGTTAGTTAGGTTTCTAGTCGGGCAAATTCGTGGTGCCGCGTGGAGATTTTTTCCCGGTACTTATTTTTACCGGTGGTTTTTTCCCCGGTGAAGTTCCGGTACAGAATTCTTCCCGCCGGCTTCGTTTTGTCCGGATTCTCTCTGCCACATTTTCTTCGGCAGCAGAGCGTAGTTGCTCTGCACATGGGAAGTAAGAAGTAAGTAATACAACAGTGAAAACTGCATCAAATTTGGTCCAGTAGTTTTTGCGTGATGCTGCGGACGTGATACAGACAGAAAGTCAGACAAAAATTCTACAAAAAATGGTTTTGGCTTCTATTGGCCCTAAGACCCCTCATAGTATTTTTTTTTCTTAATATCTTCTATATACAGACACAGACCAGTTACAGTTTTATTATATTAGTGAATAGTGATACTGGAACTATTTCCAAAATTTTCTGATCTTCTATGATCTACAGGATCTACTCAAGCAAGATCAATCGACCTTCCGATGTCTAATTTTCGGATAATACAAGCTGCACCCCGGAGCACCCCGGAGCACCCCGGAGCACCCCGGAGCACCCCGGAGCTTCGCTCCCGTGGAAATTTAGGTATAAAAAGTTTACCTACCTTATGTGCTATTCCCTGTATTTTTATACCTACCAAATTTTATCAAAATCCGATCAATCTTTCGTATTTATAATTTTAGTAGGAAACCCCTGCGATCCCCTGGTGTTGTGGTTGTCCATGGGCAGCGGTGATTACTTACAATCAGGTGACCCGCTTGCTCGTTTGCCGCCCTATGTTATAAAAAATAAAAAACAAGATATCTAACCAGATTTTGCAGCCTTCTCCTGGTATCCTCTTAATATTTTTTTTTATTAATCATTGCACCTAACAGTCAGTATTTATAGTAGTCTTTGTCTTAGTCCCGTTCAAACAGTTTTTTCTATGTTATATATACAAATTTATATAATCAGCGATATAGATAGTTATTTCATTAAGATGGTTTGGGCAAGCTGAGAGGATGGATGAAAAGAGATTGACGAAAGATATATATAAAGCAATGAATGGAAGAGTTTGTTAGGGTCGACCTCAAAGAACGCACTCCGACAGATTGCGGCCCTCCTTAAAAAGGGAGATATTAGGAGCTCCCATAATCGGAGAGCATGTATGAAGAGAGTGATGAGTGTAGAGGAAGCAAGCGAGATCTGTAAGGATCCGTAGCAGGTGGAAATCGCTAGTCTCTGCCTCCCCACGGGAAAAAGGCGTGATAATATGTATGTATGTATTTCGTATAAACACCTATAGTATGTAGGCCGTTAGCCGATGTCCGCGAGAAATCTATTCGAATATTCGATTTCGATGCAAATCGACGCGGTATGCGGTGAAATGCAACGCTCGATGTTTACACGACGCAGGCGCAAGTAGCCCAGGCGATTTCTGTCACGGCACGGATGGTATTGGCTATGTGTGGTTATGGCCATAAACATGCAATGGAATAGACACGGATTGTGACTACAATATTATAGAAATTTTTCAGTCAGTTGCTCCAAACAAAATTTATACAGAAATTCTTAAGAATTGTAATGTTTTTAGGGTTCATGTACACAAAATAAGCACGTTTTTTTACTCTATCATATGAAATGAAAATGTTTTTTTTTTTTTTAAATGGGCTTAAAAAGCACTTTTAAATCGTCGTATGTATACTTGTTTTTTAGTTAGTTGACGTCATAAAATTACTTATATCCTAAATTACTTAACCTATTTAGCTTTACAACTACAAAGAGTCCGAATCGTAGTTTGAGACAACTAATATTTTTCAAAGCTCGCACTTCTACTACTAATATAGCTATTAATAGTCATTAATCAGACTATTAATAAAATAGCAATTATTCCAAATGGATCCCTAATGTGAAATCCCATCCGCAATCAACAGTATCAATTAAAAATAATTGCGAATAGACCAGCGGCTGTGAGGGTAATCAAGCGGTATTCTGTGGCGGCCTCACTCGACTATATTTAAATTTGAAATATTTACGGACTTACAAATTGAAATAAGTACTAAATTACTTCAAATTTAGAAGCGTTTTTTTTCCTTTATTTAATAATTTCCAAGACATTTTATTATTTCGTCTATGCTTAAAATATTTTTATAGCTTGTGAAATAAAATGCACAAAAAATTACACAGATTGACCTAATGCTCAAGTAAGTATTAAAATATCTGGGATGGGTTTAATACCAAAACCGGTTGATAATAATAAACTTTTCAATGTACCTTTATCGTAATTTGAATGTCCACGGGCTACAATACTAATTGGGAGATGTCATTCATAACTTAACAAGAATAATTATTAATTACTTATTTTTTTTTTAAACATTGAATAATGGCATTATGTATAACTCCATTAAGTTATAAATTTAAGCATAATAAATACTTTAAAAAACAAAGGAATTTACATAAAAATCGACAAAAAGTGTGAGAATGAATAGAAGTAATGTAAATGATAACTCTATTGTTTATTTTGTAAATTGCAACAGAGACAGCCCTGAATCATAAACAAAACAAATTGTTTGAAATTCCGTTGATAAATTTGTCAACAGAATCTTAAACAATTTGTTTTGTTTGTTAAATAAAGACTTATTATTATAAAATCAGTCTTTATTTACATTAACATTCCTTGAAATAAGTATTAGGTATAATAGAATAATTGGAATGTAATAATTTAATGCAAATGACTTAGTTGATTTCACGACTTACACGAATAGTGATGTGCCGTTCTCGACATTTTCAAAAAAAAGGGGGAAACTTTCTTGGACATAATATTCTCGAGAACGGAAAATTTTCCTAAAAAACCGAAAAATTCTATAGATTTTCTGGAAATTTTCAAAGAAAGAAACAAGGATTTTTTCAGCGGCACATTATTATTCACGAATATTTTTGTACTTATTCACATACAAATTTCATTTATCTATCACAATTTAAATTCAATCATAAAAACTTTATGGTAATTTAAATTAGACAGCAAGAATAACGTGAAAATAATTATAATAATAAAGGACGTTACGAAATTGATGACAATTAAGATAAAGAATTACTGAAAATGCATACTTACACAATCAACAATCCAAAATTTCAGAATCGGGTGCGGTATCCAAGTCGGATGTTTTAATCCAAAACAATTCCAATTTTAAATACACAACACTGGCCACTTAGATACACCTTTGTAAACAAAGGTAAATTTTAAAATTTAAATTTAGAATTCCACCGTATTCCGTACGCGCGTACGCTTCGTCCGCGAAGAGCGTCCGAGCAACCACGAGTCTACTTTCGAACTGATTCGAGATTCTCATTTCTGTACTGCAACGTACTTACAAGGAATGCTGTATAGCAAGTTGGCTTGGCTATTTTTCTTACACACTCCAAACTGGTATAAGTATAAGGTATACCTTTACAGATCTGTTCAGAAAAAAATAAGGGTCATTCGCTCGTTCGCAAAATCAGAGCTCTATATTTAGCGCCTCTTTTCAAATATGTCAGTTCGATAGGATTTGGAGATTTAAGAGATCTTTAAGATTACTTTGGTATTGATTTATTAGGACAGAAAAAAATGGCAATATCATATATACAATAACAGCAATAAGTAAAAATATTAAGTTAGAGTCATTGCTTAATTGAGCATAATTGTATGAAGTAGAGCATAAAATATTTATCAATTTAAGTAGGTAAATTGTAAAATTAATGATTTGTAAGATCTAATTTAAAATCAGGCATCTAGATACACCGCTTTGATCTAGAAAATTACGCGCAGACGAAGTCGCGGGCTAAAAGCTAGTTTCATAATGTAATCTTCCGCCAACTACTGATTTAATTTCCCGTAATTCCCACTTCGTATATCACACAAAAACAAAGATATAGACTGCGATACTTCTCGATAAGGCACACCAGGATTTTCTACCGCTACCGGTACAGGATTGACTAGCAAGTTATGTACAGTCACCTGCTTGTCAAATTACTCATAATAACATCTATGCGGCGGTAATAGCGGCCATTGTAACTTTGACTGTTCTACTACGTATGTTGAACTTATGGTATAGTTTCACCTACTATGTTTTCTAAGAACAATTCATAATATTTAACGAACATTATAAGAGAAAAATAAATATCATAAGACCAGCAGCTATGACGCTTCAATTCAGTACCTGATACGATCACTTCCTAAATACAGAAAATTTAAATAAAAATAGGCAAGCGTTTGGCAGATTTTTAAGCTGTAAAGAAATAAGAAAAGAGAAGATCAACAGCGTCGCAGCGCGGCCAGTTCGCCTGCGACAATAAGCTGAATCTGGACCCTTTCTCATTGCCATTTAACATTTATATATTTTCTAATTGACAAAACGTCACAGTACATCCAACATGCACTTTCAATTTTGTTTGTTTTATACCTTTATATTTGTATTGTTACGGTTGTATGCTTTCTTCGCAAAATGTAAATGGTTTGAGAATAAATTTTATATCTATCTGTCTAGAAGAAAATGTGGAGCGTAAATGGTAAAACCAAAAAGGAGTCTCCTCTTTTAGGAAAAAATAGTTACTCATCTATCTATATTATTATTACATATAATAAAACAGTAAAAATGTTTTGTCTGTACATTTAGTATTTTTGACTGAAATGGATAGAGGGACATTTAAAAAGAATAATAAAAAGCAAAAAAAAATTTTGGCATTTTTTGTCTGTTTTAATTTAAAACAGACAAAAAATGCCAAAATTTAAATTATGAAACAAACTTACCTTTTAATTTATTATTTGAATGACTTGTCATGTTTTATGTTAACACCCACTTATTACTTGTGAGACAAACTGAGACTGTCTGACACGGTCACGAAATATATGTCTATTTTATAACGAATTCGAGTGAACACTGAACTCGTGTGTTGACTTCATTTAAATTATATTGTACTGTCATAAAAAAATGAACTGCAAAATGCTTAAAGGGAAACCCATTCAGGCGAAGCGCTACAAATAATGTGTTACACCCCTTCGAAAGGCTTAGTAATATAGTCTAATGAACTGCTAAGCGCTTAAAGGGAAACCCAGTCAAGCTAAGCGCTATAAAGTAAAGAGTTACTCCTTCGAAAGGGTAAGTCATATCATATGGGATAGCCGTTGATTTGGGTGAGCCTCTTTGAGGGTTACACAACAATATAGGAAAGTCTTTGAAAAGCTTAAGCCAAGGAACGGCTTTTTCGGTCACTGGTTTTAAATTGTACTAGCTGTTGCCCGCGGCTTCGCCCGCGCGAGTTTCGCTTAGATAAAACATCTTTTTGTGTTCCAAAGTGTAGTAACCTTAACTCCAGTACTTAAAATTTCAGTCATTCGGTTATCCCGTGTCCCGCGGGAATATACGTGGATGAACGGGAACAGATGTTCCAAATCTTCAATATTTATACGTTAGTAGAAAATGCTTATCAGGTTGAACGACTTTTGCTAAGGCGCCATTTCCATTTGTTTTATAGAGGAGCTGGTCTCTTGGAGTTCTTCATCAGATATTCCAGATCGTTTTTTTTTATACATCAGCAGAAAATGCTCATCAAATTGAACGACTTTTGCTAAGGCGCCATTTCCATATATATAATAGATTAGCTGCTGCCCGCGGCTTCGCCCGCGTGAGTTTCCTTAGATAAAAAATCTTTTTGTGTTCCAAACTGTAGTAACCTAAACTCCAGTACTCAAAATTTCAGCTATTTGGTTATCCCGTGTCCCGCGGGAATATATTAGGTAGGCTCGTAGTACAGTCGCGGTGTTAAAATGAATCAAAAGTGATATTTCATTCAATAAACGATCATCGTCTGCTCGTTATCTACAATTCCCGTGTACCACCACTCCCACCCCGAGTCCCTCTTTATCCTATCCCGTGTCCTGTCTATTTATACGTCAGTTGAAAATGCTCATCAGGTTGAATGACTTTTGCTAAGGCCCCATTTCTATTTTTTATAGAGTAGCTGGTCTCTTGGAGTTCTTCATCAGATGTTGCATAAATTTAAATTTTTATACGTCAGCAGAAAATGCTCATCAGGTTAAACGACTTTTGCTAAGGCGCCATTTCCATATATGTAATAGTGTAGCTGGTCCCTTGGAATTCTTCATCAGATGATCCTGATCTTCGATTTTTATACGTCAACAGAAAATGCTCGTCAGATTGATAAACTTTTCCAAAGGTACCATTTCCATATTTCTTATAGTTTAGCTGTTCTGTTAAGGTTCTTCATCAGGTGTTCCAGTTTTCAAAATCACTTATAGCCTATATGTTGCCCAGGCTTAATAGCTATACAACAAAAAAAGTTTCATTCAAATCCGTCCAGCAGATATTGCGTGAAACGCGTACATACATACATATACAGACGGACAGACGGACAGACAGACAGACAGACAGACAGACAGACAAACAATTCCAAAAAAATGTTTTTGCTTTCTGTTATTCTTTTTAATCTCTATCCATTTCAGTCAAAAATACTAAATGTACTGTACAGACAAAATATCTTTACTGTTTTATTATTATACCCCACGACCCCTTTATGCTGTTAAATAAGCGCGAAGTAGAATTCACCAAAATTGCGCAGCGCCATCTATTGAAAATATTGAGAAATAATTTCAGCTTACATTTCTCATTTTATCAACGCCATCTATTGGATATTTTTCTTGTAGATGACTGGAAATAAATTTGCAAATGAATTTATTCGTTTCTTTTCAAAATTAAAAAAAAGTAAGAAATTAATTCTAGAAAACAAATAAAAAACGAAAACAGAAAATTATTGTTAGGCAGGATTCGATCCAGCTACTTCCAGCTACTTTCTTGAAATATTTCTTTACTAAAATATTTAAAAAAATATAGAATTCTAAAAAACTAATACAAAACGCAAAAAAAATTGGAAAAAAAAGTCACATCTGGCAGGATTCGAACCCTGTACTTAAAAAAATAATCCGCGGTCTCTACCGATAAGCCAACATGCACTGCTTGTGACTGGCGAAATTTCAAATGGGATTTGTCTAATGGTACGCAAATTCACCCCTTTTTTTGGACTGTAAGGGTTGAAATTGTGAACAACCCTTTCTTATGTGGGCAGTATATTGTATAATGAAGACACTAACCAAATTTCACGTTTATAGCTTTTATAGTTTCGGTTTTGTGATGATAAATTAGTTTACCTCCCCATTTTTACCCCTTTAGAGGTTGAATTTCAAAAAACGCTGAAACACGCCATTGGTTATTTTTGTTGAGAAGCATTCTTGCCAAGTTTCAAGTAAATCAGTGAAGATTTAAAATTTTTTTCATACAAACTTTGCCCTCAAGTTTAACCCCCTTAGGGGTCTAATTTTGAAAAATCCTTTCTTATCTGAGCACTACATATTAACATAAAACTTCGGTCCAAATTTCAAGTTTATAGCTTTTATGGTTTAGGCTGGGCGTTGATTTATCAGACACCCTTGTTCTTTTATATATATAGATAGATAGATAGATTAGCTGCATGGTCTCTTGGAATTCTTCATCAGATGATCCTGATCTTCGATTTTTATACGTCAACAGAAAATGCTCGTCAGATTGATAAACTTTTGCAAAGGTACCATTTCTATATTTCTTATAGTTTAGCTGTTCTGTTAAGGTCCTTCATCAGGTGTTCCAGTTTTCAAAATCAATTATAGCCTCTATGTTGCCCAGGCTTAATAGCTATACAACAAAAAAGTTTCATTCAAATCCGTCCAGAAGTTTTTGCGTGAAACGCGTACATACATACAGACAGACAGACAAAAAATTCCAAAAAAATTTTTTTGGTTTCTATTATTACTCTTCTATTATTACTATTTCTCTTTCTAAGTGTCCGTCCCTCTATCCATTTAGGTCAAAAATACTAAATGTACAGACAAAATATTTTTACGGTTTTATTATATGTATAGATAAGCTTGCTTTTTGCCAAATTGCATAATTTTAGGTCAACAGGAACATCATCTAAATATGTCATAATAATATGAGTCTGAATAATATTATTTCTGTATTTAAAAAAAATACAGAAATAATATTAATATTAGGAAAACCACACTTTGTTGACGTTATTGGAACCAAATACGAGATGAGAAAACGTACGTAAATGTGAATTTCTCGACAACCCGAGAAGACCCGAGAAATTAGCCTCGAGAATTCTCGAGACCCGAGAAATTAAAAAGTTCGAGAAATCATGAACCCTAAATGGCACTAATGTGTTGAGCGCATCCGTTTAAACTGATATTGTGCGCGCGCACCGATTGCGTCCACTGGCACCACGAAGGATTCACACACCACGATTGGAATGGTATAAGGACCCTTATTCTTAGTTTTTATGTCTACTATGTATTGCATATGCATTGTGTCTGTGTTGCTATGTCGCAATCGGATTGTATAATCCGCCGCATTACATTACGGCTAGCCGTTTTACAAAACAGCGCCGTTTTGTAATACGGCGCGGCGGTTCAATGATTAGCTGGATTGAATGAGGCTGAATGAAAAGCCGCCGAAATGTATTTGGCACCATACGTTCTTCAACACGGCTAGCCTTAATGTACTGTTTTGTAAAACGGCTAGCCGTAGTGTAATACGGGGGATTATACAATCTGGTGTCATTGGCAATCACTATTCCCTGTGATACACCCGACAGATAGTGATTTACGTGACTACTCTACTAATACTAATGCTAGTTGAGTTTTGTTAGTCATGTCAATTTGTGATGCAGTATAATGACAGCTTGACTGTGCTGATTTCAATTATTTTCCTAATAGAGTTAAGTATTTAGTATTTCTAGTATCCTGCCGACGACCCCGCCATAATAAAAAGTAAAACTAGAGGTGTGTCACTGAGAATAATCATTCCTCATGTCATTTAGAATGAATAAAGGCTTCTTCTGCCTGTGGTCGAAGGTCCCAAGTTCGAATAGTACTCGTGCCTGATGAAAATCGGACTCAGGAAGTTTTCACCAGACCAATTGCTTCAGGTATAGGGAAACAATGTGAGGGAACCTGAATTTATCAGCTAGTGTGAAATAGAAGTGACTTCCAACAGCCCTGGCGGGCCCGGATTTTGCGTTGACGGGGCCGTTGGAAAAAAAAAATCACCAACGGCCCCGGCGTGATATTTAAATGGGACAGATAGCATAAAAAAATTATAGCATACGCTCCGGTAGTAGATATTGAAATCGATGATTTTAATACTGTTTACGAAGTAAAAATACAACAGAGACAGTAAGATATTCATTAGTTGACAGTTAGTTATCTTAATCCTTGTACTATTATGTATTCTGTGTCATAATATAATACAAATATCATGTATTTTATTTTCTTTTATATATGATTGTTGATACCTAGTTGATATTTATTTTTTATCAGCAATAAGAACTGATTGTTACATACAAACTCTTTTTTAATTTCATTTCATATTTAAGGTCTACAAGATAATACACATTTCCCCCCCTTTAAACACTACCGGAGCGTATGCTATAAATGTTTTATGATATCCGTCCCATTTAAAAAACACGCCGCCGGGGCCGTTGGTAATTTTTTTTTCCAACGGCCCCGTCAACTCAAAATCTGGGCCCGCCGGGGCCATTGGAAGTCACTCTGAAATACTACTCTATTTCAGAGTGACTTCCAATGCGACGAACTGCATAAACAATACCAAGAATGTATTCGCGAGTGTTTCATTCCATGTATCCAAGTAATGACAATGACCCTCAGCCATGCATGATGAGGAATAGACTATAAATTTAATATACTCTTCTGTAGGATATAGTAGCGGATACAGTATCAATTTATCTGCAATCTACATTATGCGAGTATTTTTGTTGGTGAGCAAATAATTAGGAATGTAGGATTTCAAATTAACAATATCAAGTATTCTTATATGCGATATCCTTGCAGGTGCTTATCATTTTACCGTGTAATCATTTTATTGTGTGAAAAATCTGTGATTTTAACACAACATAAACCAAAAATTGCTATTTTGCAATTCTTCACCAATTAACATCAAGTTTAAAATAAATAAAACGAAAGCAATCAAAGTTTTGTAATTAAATAACTAGTTATTTTTGTATTCTTTATCGATTCATGGATCCACCTATTAACGTTCCATTATCGGTGACATAATTGGAACCAGTAATACCAATAGCTTTATCGCTGGACAGGTATAGTATTAGATCGGCAATCTCTCCAGCCTCACTAACTCTATTAAGTGGCGGCGGTTTTATTGATTGTGGCTTCAAATATTCAGGAAGTGTTTCCTGAATATCAGTTATAACAGGCCCGGGACTAATCACATTTACTCGTACACCATATTTTGCTAGTTCCATAGCCGCTACTCTGCTGTAGTGGTCAAGTCCCGCCTTTGATGTCATATATGCTGATAAACTTTCAAAAACCGCCTGACCAGCCACACTAGAAATGTTCACTATATTGCCTTTTGTTTCAATAAGATGTGGTGTAGTTCAGCTATATTTGTAAGGTGTACCACCGCACGCAAATTAGTGTTCATGATCTGTCAAACTCTTGCATTGTATTTTCACCCATAACAATTGCAACGCCAACTATTCCGGCGTTATTAACAAGAATATCTAATTTACCAAATTTGGCGATAGTATCATCGATAATCTTCTTTGCTTCGTCAGGTTTGGATATGTCCGCTTTGATAACCAATGGAGGTTTCCCATTTTCTGAACATTTGGCTTCTGTTTTTGCCAGTTTAGTTTCGTTACTTCCCACAAGAACCACGTCGGCTTCTTCTTTGGAGTAGGCTATGGCTGTGGCCGAACCGATACCAGAACTCGCTCCAGTCACTATCGCTACCTTATTTTTGAAACTCATTGCGGAGAACGCCTGACCTTTTACTGTTGAAATTCAACTGCCACCCTTTGAAGATAAACATAAGGAGAGTCTTGTCTTTAATGATTTATCAGATAACCTACAGTGTCTGAGTATTTTAGACTTGACTTGCGTAAGATAATGGCAAAATAGCCATATTGCGTGATATTTTATTCTATTTATTGTTATTAGTTTAGTACCTATTAGTTATACAATTCATACTAGGATGTTTTTTATTAGTGTAGAATTAGTGTAGGATCAGAATATTATTTATGTGATGTGGATAGAATGGTCACCCTAATTGCTCTTACCTCATCAACTTAGGAAACAATTTCGACAAACCAGGCAAAATAAAATTATTTTAAAAGGTAATTATTATAAAAGGTAAAAACAAAAACTCCATAATCTTATTTTGAGATTTCAATTGACAGTCCATGTTTGATGGTGATGGTTTATTTGACAACTATATGTCGCATAGGTGACAAAATCATAAATGCGTCACCTCTGCAGTCTGATTTGTACTTTATCAAGTAATTAAATTGATAGTGAACTTCAATAAAATGAACACAGAAAACTAAACAAATTCCGTTCTTTCTACAATTTTTTATTTTAATTTTTTTAAAAATCTGAAACAAAAAATTTCATTTTTTTTACCTTGCTCTTAATTCAACCTAACAACATTCCATTATCGGTTACAAAATTAGAACCAGTAATACCAATAGCTTTATCGCTGGACAGGTATAAAATTAGGTCGGCAATTTCTTCAGCCTCACTGACTCTGTTAAGTGGCATCGGTTTCGTTGATGGCGGCTTAAAATCTGCAGGAAGTGTTTCGTGAATGTCAGTCATTACAGGTCCGGGACTTACCACATTAACTCGTACACCAAATTTTGCTAATTCACTAGCCGCACCTCTACTGTAGTGGTCAAGTCCCGCCTTTGAGGTCATATATGCTGAAAATCCTTCTACAACAGTCTGACCAGCCACGCTAGAAACGTTGACTATATTGCCTTTAGTCTGAATAAGATGCGACGCAGCTAAGTTTGTAAGGTGTACCACCGCACGCAAATTAGTGTTCATAACTCTGTCAAACTCTTGCATTGTATTTTCACCCATAACAGATGCAATACCAACTATTCCTGCATTATTTACGAGTATATCTAATTTACCGAATTTGGCGATAGTTTCGTAGACAATTTTCTCTGCTTCGACAGGTTTGGAAACGTCGGCTTTGATGACAAGTGGGGGTTTCCCATTTTCTGCACAATTAGCTTCTGTGCATGCAAGTTTCATTACGTTTCTACCCACGAGAACCACGTCGGCTCCTTCTTTGGAGTAGGCTATGGCTGTGGCCGCACCGATGCCAGAACTCGCTCCAGTCACAATCACCACTTTATTATTAAAACTCATTGCGGACACCTGTCTCCCCTATTACTGTCGAAATTCAACTGTCACCCTTTGCAGATTAACATTTAGTTTATAAATAGAGTCTTATCTTGAATTATATTATTATTTATCAGATAACCTAAAGTGTCACATATCGTGGCGGATCGGCGGCGACAAAGCCGGCGATTTAGCTGCGCCGTCGTCATCACGCGCGCGCATCCTTGATCCCTTGATGCTCTCTACTCGTGTATTCGGTACGTTTAATCAATGTCCGAGTGGCAAGTGGCGATTGGCGCCAGCAGCGGCATGGACGCCCGCGCCGCCGCCGGCCGTACTGCCTGCCATATCGATCTGCATAAGGCAAGGGCAATCTAGCCACATTGCGTGATAAATTCTTGGACCTTAATTAATATTCGTTATTTTTAGTAGATTAGAACATATTTGTTATACAATTAATATAAGTCTTGTGTATTTTTACGGAAAGACAAATATTATTTCATATTACTTAATTTGATATTGATCTGGTGGTCACACTAATTGCCCTGACATCATCAACGAAGGGAACAATTTTGTCAAGCTAGGAAGAAGAAAAAATTTAACTGGAAAGAATTTAAATACTCGAAATACTTACTTAACTGTAAACAACAAGTGAAATGAAAAAAATACTTGGAAAGAATTTATTTTAAACAATAGAAAGTAGAAAGTTATACTCCGTAATACCTACTATATTGAGGATAAAATCAATCAGGGGGCACGGCAGTGCCCCCGCCAAGTCGAGCGCGAAGCAAACACTGCCGTACCATCCTTTACAGGAACCATTTCGCCGCATTTTCAGGCCCCTATTTGAGAACCTCTGGATAAGACCAGAACGAAGAAATTTTCGTCATCCAGTAAGCTATAATCACATACTTAAAATCCAAAATTTCAAGTCTGTAGGTCATTTAGTTCCGAAGTTAAGCGAAAGCAAAGTTTCGCATTTTCGACACTCACTCACTCATGATCATCAAAATAGAACTAGTACTTCCCATAAACTCAGAGAGCTGAAATTTGGTACAGAGTTAGGTTTTAATGGTCACATAAAGGGAAAACTATAAAAACTAGGATAATCGAAGATCTGGAGTACCTGGTGACCCTAATTAGAAAACACAAGAGCCCAATCAAACTATTAGAAATCGACATACCGCCTTTACAAAAATATTCAACTTGGTGGGCCGCTTCATTTGATGTAAAAAATCGAAGGTCTGAAGTATCTCATGAAGAACCCTCAGCTGGTCTCAGCTGTATTAGAGATTACCATATCTCTATGGCAACGCCCCCTTCTATTGCTACCTTCGAGCAACAAGGACTTCCGCACGCGGTCCGTAAGGAGTCCGTGTTGCTCTATGATTGCTACATAAAAAAATCGACTGTCATTGCAAAAGTCCAGCGTAGAGGGACACATCTTCTTATTTAATCTAGCCTATAGCGTCCCACTTTTGAGCGAATGTCTCCCTTTCTGCTTAATCATAATAAAAGAGTAATTACATTTTTATTAGGTTTATTACTACCTACCATAATAATTACATTTTTATTTTTAGTGCTTCTTAATCTAAGTATTAGTTTTAGTGCTTCTCCATCGGATTCTGTCCTGGGCAATGCACTTTGCTTCCGACCAGGAGAGAACGACTGCCTTTCCGCTGCAACGGTACGCCGCCGCCAGGTTTGCTTGGGTCGACCAACTTTTCTCTTGTCCTGTGGTATCCACTCGAGAGCTTGCCTAGTATATGGGTCTCTTCGAAGCGTGTGGCCGATCTATAGCGTTGCACATTTCCCACAGAGCTCACGCTTATAGATGATCTCTGGCCAGAAAATGCCAAGTATTTGCCATACTTGTTACCTCTATAATACGTTATAACCGTACATATTCATCGGGATATTGTATCAAGTTGTATTTCGATTGTACTTAAAAGACAAATTTTTCGTTGTTGTCTGTTTTCATTCTGCTTTTAAGAGTTGCCCGCTTCTTCAAAAATTACCCTAAGTTCAGTATGAATAATTGAAAATATTATGCCTCCTAATGCTTGATGACGAAAATAAGGTTATCAACTTGCATGAGGCCCCAATTATGTCGAAAATTGGTAATGATTATGGTGGTTTAAATGATATTGTTACATTTAAATTGTCAAAGTGCTGAGGAATGAATAAAAAATACTCATCAAGTATATTTTGACCCTTAATTTAGGGCTAAAACCCTCAATTTGATAACACTGATCAAGTGTCAAAAAAAAAATCCCTACATATCAAATTAACAAACGAAATATTATTTACTTTTGTTTGGGGTAAACCACAAGTTGGAAACCCTGCTCGTGATAGGCCAATAATGACAGACAATAACCATTTTTTAAAATTTATTTGGTCTCTGGTTTTTAGAACACTGGCTGTATTATTGCATGGGAAAAATAAAACTTCGATGAAGTCTTATTTTTTCCTTGGAATCGAGCTAATTTTCAGTTATTCTTTACAATATTCCATGGAAGTAATAAGTACTTTGTACAATAAAGTACTAACTACTTCCATGCAATAGTCTGTGGAATAAATTTCTAGAACATAGACATAAGAAAAAATCAATTAAACATTTTTCTGAGACATTTTTTTGCTAGTTTTATGGTCTAAAATTCTAGTAACCAATCTTCATGGGTATGGTATGGTTCATCGTGCGTTAGTACATAATATCTCGATGGGTTCATCTCGTAAATGTTGACTTCAAGAGTATAAATATTTTAATAGGCGGAGTCTTGTTATTAGCATAGCTTTAATGTAATTGTACTCAATACATAGTCGTTATTTAGCTGTAAGACCCCCAAAAAACTAAATAAATAAATAAATAAATAAATAAATAAATAAATAAATAAATAAATAAATAAATAAATAAATAAATAAATAAAAGCTCAAGCTTCAGCGATCACCGAATACAACCGGCTTAGGCGTAAATACCGCGCCGATCTTACACAAATTAAATGGTCTAAACCGTCTAAAAGATTAAATAATGAACGCGAATGGGCAATACGAAAAACTGTTGCTTACTGTACAAGAATCAGAACCGGAAAAAAAGAAAAGACAGATTTGTAATAATAATAAAACTACTCCTAAAAAGAAAAAAAACTGTGTCAAATAAGAAAATTTAATAAAATAAATCAATATGTCCACGTTTCTACAAAAAGAAGTGAAATCCCACCAAAAACATTCTGTAAAAAACTAGCCAAGTCTCGATGGAGCTGTTTGTTTGTCTCTAAAAAGTAATGAAATCTAGACAAAGTCGTTCCAAGTCTAAGGTTCCTTATTGCGATTTCTTTATTATTATATTTAATGTTGTGTGACTTGGCCGTTGAACATTTTTTATACATTAGTGGCTTTATCAAGCCTATACAATTGACTGGTTATTGAATCAACGTTTTCCAAGTGGCAATTTTCCATCGTCAATGGGTAGCGGTTCTGGCGACAGATTAGTGTAATGGTGTCATAGAGCACCTGGTTTTGTACCCTTGAGTACCCTTCAACGGCCAAATCACACAACATTAAATATAATAATAAAGAAATCGCAATAAGGAACCTTAGACTTGGAACGACTTTGTCTAGATTTCATTACTTTTTAGAGACAAACAAACAGCTCCATCGAGACTTGGCTAGTTTTTTACAGAATGTTTTTGGTGGGATTAACTTTTCATGTTTGGTGGTGATAGATTATTTAACAACTATTATGTTGCCTGAGTGATAACATTAATTTGCGTCATCTCTGCAGTCTGATTTGTATCCATGCACTTAATGTCATAAAGTTTTTAGTGAAAAACAAACAAATTAAATTGTTTTTTCATGATTTTTTATTGGATAAGTCGGATTTCGGAAAAATACTTGACAAAAAATATTTATTTTTTTATTGTTCATGCCTCAACCTAACATCATTCCATTATCGGTTACAAAATTAGAACCAGTAATACCAATTGCTTTATCTCTGGATAAGTATAAAATTAAATCGGCAATTTCTTCAGCCTCACTGATTCTGTTAAGTGGTAACGGTTTCATTGACGGTGGCGTAATATCTGCAGGTAGTGTTTGCTGAATATCGGTAATTACAGGTCCGGGACTAACTACATTGACCCGTACACCAAATTTTGCTAATTCAGTAGCAGGTCCTCTAATATAGTGGTCGAGTTCCGCCTTTGATGTCATGTATGCTGACATACCTTCTATAACCGTCTGACCAGCCACGCTAGAAACGTTGACTATATTTCCTTTAGTCTGAATAAGATGTGATGCAGCTATATTTGTAAGGTGTACCACTGCACGCAAATTAGTGTTCATAATTCTGTCAAATTCTTGCATTGTATTTTCACCCATAACACTTGCAATACCAACTATTCCTGCATTATTCACAAGTATATTTAATTTACCGAATTTGGCGATAGTTTCATAGATAATTTTTGTTGCTTCGACAGGTTTGGATACGTCTGCTTTGATGACAAGTGGATGTTTTCCATTTTCTGCACATTTAGCTTCTGTTTTTGCAAGTTTAGTTACATTTCTACCCACGAGTACCACGTCGGCTCCTTCTTTGGAGTAGGCTATGGCTGTAGCCGCACCGATACCAGAACTCGCTCCAGTCACAATCACCACTTTATTTTTAAAACTCATTGCGGAGAACACCTGAAACCTGTTAAGTACTGACGAAATATTCTACTGGCACCTTTTGCATATTAACACTTAGTTTATGAAGGCAGTCTTATCTTTAATTATTATTTATCAATTATTATTATCTTTAATTATTAATTATCCTTCAGAGTCTAATTTATTGTAAGTGGAATGCGTGACTTGCATAAGATAAGAGCTAACTAGCCAAATTGCTAGTGACTCACAACCAGAGTTGGGCGTAATCAACTACTTTTGTAATCGGATTAATAATCGGATTGAAAGTAATCATGACTACATCATTCATGATTACTTTCAATCTAGATTACTTTCAATCCTGATTACATTTGTAATCGTTAGTTTTAATTACAGTAGTCAGTAATCTGATTACATGCGTATTTTTGATTATTTTTAACCGACTTCCCAAAAAAGGAGGAGGTTATATGTTTCGATATATGTTTTTTTTTATGCATGTTTTTAAGCATTTTTATAATAAATGCGCTTCGATATCCAGTCAGTATGTATCTTGTATGTCTGCGATTTTCTAAGCAAATAGGGGCTTTCGATGACCGACTGTATGAATCATATAGGTAAGCTGTGATATAAATATGGATTTCGCAAGTTTCAATTCGCAAAATGTCCAATTAGCAAATAGGGGCTTTCGATGACCGACTGTATGAATCATATAGGTAGGCTGTGATATAAGTATGGATTTCGCAAAAGGTCCAATTCGCAAAATGTCCAATTCGCAAAATGTCCAATTCGCAATATGTCTAATTTGCAAAATGTATTGGACATTTTGCGAATTGGACATTCTACGAACTGGACATTTTGCGTGTTGGACATTTTGCGATTTGGACATTTTGAGATTTGGACATTTTGCGAAATGAACTTTTTGCGAATTGGGCATTCTACGAACTGAACATTTTGCAAATTGAACGTTTTGCGACCGCTGGACCTTTTGCGAATTGGATGAATCATATATATCGTAAAAGGTCTAATTCACAAAAGGTCCAATTTGTAAAATGTATTGGCACTTTTTGCGATTTGGACATTTTGCGAATTGGGCATTCTGTCTATGGATTTCGCAAATTGTCCAATTCGAAAAAGGTACAATTTGCAAAATGTCCAATTCGCAAAATGTCCAATACATTTTGCAAATTGGACATTTTGTGAATTGGAAGAATCATATAGGTAGACTGTGATATAAGTATGGATTTTGCAAAAGGTCCAATTCGCAAAATGTCCAATTTGCAAAATGTCCAATTCGCAAAATGTCCAATTCGCAAAATTTACGAAATCCATCATCAAATCATCTATAACAGTTATCGCAATAAAGATATGTTGAGGCAGAATATCCAATTCGCAAAATGTCCAGCGGTCGCAAAACGATCAATTTGCAAAATTTTCAGTTCTCAGAATGTCCAATACACAGAGTGCCCAATTCGCAAATTGTTCATTTCGTAAAATGTCCAATTCGCAAAATGTCCAAATCGCAAAATGTCCAACACGCAAAATGTCCAGTTCGCAGAATGTCCAATTTGCAAAATATACATTTAGCAAATTGGACATTTTGCGAATTGGACATTCTGCGAAATTTACATTTTGCGTGTTGGACATTTTGCGAATTGGTCATTTTGCAAAATGGACATTTTGCAAATTGAACATTTTGCGACCGCTGGACATTTTGCGAATTGGATATTCTGCCTCAACATATCATTATTGCGATAACTGTTATAGATATCACCTTAAAAGCTCTCAGATCTTCGAGATAGTTTTTCACTACGAAATCACTCGCACAGATTGTTTTCTAAGCGAGAGGGCAGAAGTTTTACATCAAAAACAAGCATACCTTACTTACCTAAAACGATTGTATGAAAATGATGACGTACTTTATTCGTTATTCTAATGACGGATGATATCATGGATAATTTATTCGTGGCCAATTTATCCGCGGATGATTTATTCGTGAATTATTTAAAAAAAGTAATTAAAAAAAGTAATCAAAAAAGTAATCAAAAAAAGTAATCTAACTACGATTACAAACTAATAATCATTAATCACCGATATGATTACTTTTTTGATAAATTGTAATCTGTAATTTTGTAATCTGTAATCATGATCGAAGATTACAAAATGTAATCGCAATCCTTAATCATGAATCTGATTACATTTTGCCCATCTCTGCTCACAACTTATACAAAATCCTTTATTATACAAAAGTAATATACATTGTTAATATACATGGACCAAAGTGGCCAAATTGGCATTTGTGTCTAAAACGGTTCTGGCGCTTCCACGGCCGCTGCCACGGCACGCTCACTTGTTATACATTATTTTTATTTTATACATTACTAATACTAGTAGTTCGCCGCGAACTTAGACCTCGCGGTTATTATTTATTAAAAATATGAGAACGTAAATTTACTGAACCAATTAGAATTTTCAGTAAAATACGGGATTCTCTTAAATGTTACATTATTCAGTTATTGCGCGGTTGAGGAGAACAGATTTTCCAACCTTTTTTCTTAATCTATTTTGAGCTGCAACAAGTTCATTTTTTAAATTTTTTCCAAGCGGATATGATCAAAACCTGGATCAAATATAATATCTGTAAACCGTTTTGATCTCGAAATAACTATGTATACACATCCGGCTGCCAATTCTTTTACGCCAATGTCCACGACTACTTTATCCAAAGTAAGTGATTTATAATCGAGTATACATCCCCGAGCTTCATCTAAGGAGAATATAACTGTTTTTGAAAACATTACAGTAATTTTTCGTCACGTTTCAGGTTTCAGCTAAATATCACGGAAACTGTTTCAACAATTTTGATATCCTAATCTATACATATAATAAAACAGTAAAAATATTTTGTCTGTACATTTAGTATTTTTGACTGAAATGGATAGAGGGACACTTAAAAAGAATAATAGAAAGCAAAAATATTTTTTTGGAATTTTTTGTCTGTTTGTCTGTCTGTCAGTCTGTATGTATGTACGCGTTTCACGCAAAACAGATTTGAATAGAATTTTTTGTTGTATAGCTATTAAGTCTGGGCAACATAAAGGCTATAATTGATTTTGAAAACTGGAACACCTGATGAAGAACCATAACAGAACAGCTGAACTATAAGAAATATGGAAATGGTACCTTAGCAAAAGTTAATCAATCTGACGAGCATTTTCTGTTGACGATAAAAATCGAAGATCAGGAACATCTGATGAAAAACTCCAAGAGACCAGCTACACTATAACATAATGGCTCCTGGAACATCTGATGAAGAACTCTAAGAGTTCAGCTACTTTATAAGATATATAGAAATGGCGCCTTAGTGAAAATCGTTCAACATGATGAGCATTTTCTGCTGAACTGTTTGGAACACAATTTTTTTTTATCTAAGCTAAACTCACGCAGGCAAAGCCGCTGGCAACAGCTAGTCCTAGCTAATATTATAAACAGGAAAGTGAGTTTGTTTGTTTGTTCGTTAATTCGTTTATTTGTTTGTTTGTTACCTCTTCACGCTTTATCTACTGAACCAATATTCCTGAAATTTCGCATACACATAGTTAGAAGTACGGAGAAAGACATAGCGTACCTTTCATCCCGGGAAAAGGCATGGTTCCCATGGAAAATTTACGCGGGCAAAGCCGCGGGCGAAAGCTAGTTCAATATAAATGAGAAATATAGCAATACTCAAAAAAATATTAAGTTTCATCCAAATCTCATTACCGGTTACAAAATTATAGAGAAATATCTATTTTCACTAAAATACCTACGTATAACGGCTAGATGAATCTACCCCGTAAGGGAAAATGTCGTGATACTGTATCCTTATCCAATACTAACTAATTGACCGAGCGAGCGAAGCGAGCGAAGGTCTCTAAATCGAGTTGGGGGCGAAACACATTGTTTGTATGTATGTATGTATGTATGTATGTATGTATGTTTGTACCGCGATAACTGCCGAACCGATGGTCCGATTGTGATGAAATTTGGTAGGCATGTAGGAAATATCAATAGAATTTTCAAGTTCGTTGGGCATCAAAATCGGTTCAGTAGTTTTTGAAATATTAATAAAAACGTCCACGATTATGTAGCAAACGAAACCATAGCGTGTTCTAACTTTGGATAACGCCATCTAGATTTTATTTAGGGAACTGAATTATGTTATTTTAATAGTCGCGAGGTCTACGTTCGCAGCGAACGACTAGTAAATTGTGAAAGTGAGTTTGTTTGTTTGTTACCTCTTCACGCTTTATCTACTGAACCAATCTTCTATAGTAGATCGTATGTCAAGTGCAGCAGTCTCAGGTTTTCTATGTGGCCCACCGTACCTTTCATTCCGGGAAAAAGCACTGTTCCCGTGGGAAATTCACGCGGGCGAAGTCGCGGGCGAAATATTTGCTACATGCAAATATTAATTCCACGAAAGTTATCGTGGAAAATAAAGACATGTACAAAAATGTCACTAGATGTCGCTGATACGAAAATGAACGATTCAGGTTTTAACTCAATATCTCTAAAACTGGTAAAACAATTTTGATATACAATATATATGAAAAAAATAGTGATAATATCTCGTGATTTGTGAAGTTTCATCCAAATCTGAATAACGGTTCAAAAGTTATAGAGCAATATTTATTTTCATGAAAATGCGTATTTCTCTAAAACGGCTGAACCGATTTTGTTGCGCAACGAACTTAAAAATTCTATGGATAGTTGCTACACGTATTCTTAATATCATTGAAATTAATTCAACGGTTCGAGAGTTATCGCGGAACAAACATACATACATACATACATACATACATACATACATACAAACAATGTGTTTTCGCCCCAACTTGAATTATAGCCCTCGCTCGCTTCGCTCGCTCGGTCAAATATTCACGGTGATAAATGTTATTAAAAAAAAATCCGGGCAATTTGATTATTTCTATAGTTGTTATAATATTACCCTCTCATATATTGGGTATAGACTCTCTCTCAGCCAAAAGACGTCCACTGCTGTTTATCTTTATATGTATCCTAACTAATACTAGTCGTTCGCTGCGAACGTAGACCTCGCGACTATTAAAATACAATATTTATTTTCACAAAAAATGAAATATCTCAAAAACGGCTGGACCGATTTTGATGCCCAACGAACTTGAAAATTCTATTGATATTTCCTACATGCCTACCAAATTTCATCAAAATCGGACCATCGGTTCGGCTGTTATCGCGGTACAAACATACATACATACATACATACAAACAATGTGTTTCGCCCCCAACTCGATTTAGAGACCTTCGCTCGCTTCGCTCGCTCGGTCAATTATAAAAGGGAAAGTGAGTGTGTTTGTTTGTTTGTTGGTTTGTTTGTTTGTTACCTCTTCACGCTTCATGTACTAAACCAATCTTCCTGAAATTTTGCATACACATAGTTAGAAATACGGAGAAGGACATAGGGTACCTTTCATTCCAGGAAAAAGCACTGTTCCCATGCAAACTTCACGCGGGCGAAGCCGCGGGCGAAAGCTAGTTTGTTATAAAATATACTATCGTTGAGTTAGTATCCCCTATCACAAGTCTCGAATTTACTCTAGGGCTAGCTCAATCTGTGTGATTTATCCGTATATATTTATTATTATTCATGTTATTTCGAGGCAAAAAAGGCAGGTTTCAGTAATTTTTTTAGTGGTATTGACCAATTGCAAGAACATGTTTGGGCTTATGGGTAAAATATGAGACTCTTTTACTTTCTTTCCAGTATTGGTAATTTGGTTTCAAAACTCTTCTAAGCCGGTAAAATATCGGTTATTTCGTGGAAGGGCTCACGAGGTCTACTGTTCTGACAGAACCACTAGTTTATTTATTTTTTTATAATGACCACAACCCCTTAGTCATGAGGAATACGGCTAAAGGTGGAGGAGAGTCTAGTGCTAGACAAGCAATGTCTTACAGTACTAAAGGAATAAACAAATCCATATTATTTCGTACGATCTCGTAGCTAGCCGGTTACGAAATGGAAACTTGCTTGTAAGACAAATTTAACAATTCCCTTCGTTGTCGGCAAAGTTAAATCTTAAAATGCAGAAAAATGAACCTTGGTAGATGGTTTCTAGTCAAACAAATTCATTTAATTTGATAAAGAGCTGTACACAAGTATACCTCTATTCCAACTTTAGCCAAATTGCTAGTTTCCATGGCTTGCAGCAGTAAACTCTACTCGAGGGATTTTTGACCCGGTTAAATAATACCCGTTAATTAGATTGAAATAGTGTTGTAAGTTTTTAAATTGTCCCCTTTAATTACATTTATCGTGTCATCCTTGAGTAGGTACCTATTTTGTAAGTGTAATCACTATTCAGCTAAGTGTGGCCTTCGAGTCTTACGACTCTTGTCTCTGTCTACTCCGTAATAGCAAAATAACTGGCTCTCCTTGGAGTCCTCCATCAATACGAAAGTAATCTGAGAAAAACAGACGTTAATCAACAATAACTATCATAGTATAGACGACGAAAAATCAAATGACGAACAACCGAAACAGTTTTTTTTTTGTTTTTTATTTATTGGATACTAGCTTTCGCCCGCGGCTTCGCCCGCGTGATTTAAAAAAAAAAAAAAAAATTGCTTTTTCCCGGTTTTTCCCCCTAATAGTTTTAGGGATAGGATTTATGTCTATATATCCTGCACGAAAAAAATGTTTTTTGCAAAATCTTGGTATTTGTACTGATTTTATACAAAAACCACTGAAGTTATGATAAAGTGGTATAGAGGAGAATTAATGTTAATAAATTTATCTATAAAATTGTTGCATGTACCTTAGTTCCTGAATATCAGCTCGTGACGTCTGGCATCACATGTAACCCTTTAACTCTGTAGAGAGCCATCTACGTACAACCGTATAACCGCAAAGCGATGTACAGTATTGAAATTTCGTACACGGTGATGTTAGGTACCTGACTTGACTACTCTACTAAAGCTACTGTCCACTATTATGATATGACTAAAATAGATCAAGGAGTTTTATAAGTCATGTCAATTTGTAACTTAAAGGTGACTGACTCACTGACATAGTGATCTATCAACGCACAGCCCAAACCACTGGACGGATCGGGCTGAAATTTGGCATGCAGGTAGATGTTATGACGTAGACATCCGCTAAGAAAGTATTACCGCGAGCGAAGCCTAAGGCAAAAGCTAGTAAATGATATATCTATCTCTTTAAATTGCCTTACGGAGTGAATGGTGTAAATGGACTGTGGTCCCAATGGGGCAATTCAAAAAGAGTCCTTATGCCATTCACACCTCCGTGGTGAGAATCTGTCGTGGCACCAATCGATGCAAACCCTCGGCGATGAGCCGTCTAGTTGCATCTGCGCAGTCAATGACCGCTGGCTGCTGGCGCTGGTCTTTGAGGTTAGACATTAAGAACTGTGCACACTATACTCGAAGGTGGTCAAATGGTTAAGACGTCCCTTCATTCTAAATGGCACCGCCAGGAGTGTCATTGGGAATCACTTTTCCCAGTGATACACCCGACAGATAGTGATTTACCTGACTACTCTACTAAAAGCTAGTTAAGTTTTGTTAGTCATGTCAATTTGTGATGCAGTAATAATGACAGCTTGACTGTGCTGATTTCAATTATTTTCCTAATAGAGTTAAGTATGTAGTATTTCTAGTATCCCGCCGACGACCTCGCCATAATAAAAAGTAAAAATAGAGGTGTGTCACTGAGAATAACCATTCCTCATGTCATTTAGAATGAATAAAGGCTTCTGCCTGTGGTCGAAGGTCCCAAGTTCGAATAGTACTCATGCCTGATGAAATTGTATACCAATCGGACTCAGGAAGTTTTCACCAGACCAATTGCTTCAGGTATTGGGAAACAATGTGAGGGAACCTGAATTTATCAGCTAGTGTGAAATAGAGTAGGCGACGAACTTCATAAACAATACCAAGAATGTATTTGCGAGTGTTTCATTCCATGTTTCCAAGTAATGACAATGACCCTCAGCCTTGAGGAATACGACTATAGACTATACATTTAATATACTCTTCTGTAGGATATAGTAGCGGATACAGTATCAATTATCTGCAATCTACATCATAAAAAAAACGATATAGGTATTTTAGTTGGTGAGCAAATAATTAGGGATGTAGGATTTCAAATTAACAATATCAAGTATTCTTATCTGCGATATCCTTGCAGGTGCTTATCATTTTACCGAGTTATTTTTTTTTTATTTTATTTTATTTATTTGGGAAACAAACAATAGCCTTACACAAATAAGTAACAATAACATGATGATACATATATCAGTAAAGTTTCCTCTATTAAATAACTCACATTGAGCTTGAGCAGGTAAGCAAACATATCAAATTCAACAAAACGGTTAAAGAAGAAAAATAAAAGTTTAAAGTGACGGTTTAAACTTACAACTAATCGTGTTTGTTAACAATAATTTCTCTTAATTTATTCCTGTAAATAGCAACAGAGTTTAAGAAAGGATCTAATTCATAAAATAATTTGTTATAATTGTTACAGGCTCTGTGCAAAAATGTATTACTAGCATACTTGGTGTTTTGTATAGGTAAATAAAACAATATGTGACTGCGTGAGCTGAGACGGGGACATTTAAGTGTAATACAATTTAAAAGGAACGGGGAGTCTACAAGATTATTTAATAACTTATACAAAAATATTTGGTCTCTTTCAGCGCGGCGATCCATCAGTGTTAAATTATCAATGCTCTCATTTAAATCAGAACCATATCGTGACGCTTTAAAATTTAAATGTTTTACAAATTTCTCACTAATTCTTTCTATATCATTTATATAAATGTTATATTGGGGATTCCAAACAATTGAAGCATATTCCAAAATTGACCTAACAAACGAATTAAAAAGAAGCACCAGGGTTGAACAACGTTTAAAGTCTTTACCTGTTCTAATAACAAAGCCAAGCATACGAAAAGCTCTTGACGTAATATAGTTAATATGAGAATTAATTATGAATTATAATGAATTATCATTTTATTGTGTGAAAACTCTGTGATTTTAACACAACATAAACCAAAAATTGCATTTTTGCAATTCTTTACCAATTAACATCAAGTTTAAAATAAATAAAACTAAAGCAATCAAAGTTTTGTAATTAAGTAACTAGTTATTTGTGTATTCTTAATGGATTCATGGATCCACCTATTAACGTTCCATTATCGGTGGCATAATTGGAACCAGTAATACCAATAACTTTATCGCTGGACAGGTATAGTATTAGATCGGCAATCTCTCCAGCCTCACTAACTCTATTAAGTGGCGTCGGTTTTATTGATTGTGGCTTCAAATATTCAGGAAGTGTTTCCTGAATATCAGTTATAACAGGCCCGGGACTAATCACATTTACTCGTACACCATATTTTTGCTAGTTCCATAGCCGCTCCTCTGCTGTAGTGGTCAAGTCCCGCCTTTGATGTCATATATGCTGATAAACTTTCAAAAACCGCCTGACCAGCCACACTAGAAATGTTCACTACATTGCCTTTTTTTTTAATAAGTGTTATGAAGTAAAATAACAGATTTAAAAAGTAAAAGTTATTTATGTTCAGTTAAATAAATTATATACATTTTGAGCTAAATAAGTAATTATAATAGTAAAATAGACAAGAATAAAAGGGTGATTATTTGAAGATGCGCATTTTGGCCTATTAAAAGAGATCGTGAAATAATTGCTCAAATACCGTTCTTTATATGTTAAAGGCGTTCTTTGATACTATCCATATAATATTTTTTGGGAGGGCCACTAAAAACTCTTTTAGTTTTTCAGTTTTCAGCTATTATTTTTTTATGCGAATGGTAATGATATATTTAAACAAATGGTAATTATGTTCAAAAACGGTAAAGAGAAAAATATGAAATGGTAAGTAGATTTCAGGAAAAAACAAAAGAAAACAATTGAAAATCAGGTTTATTGGCTTTAGGTGTCGCTCTTTCAAATTTACCCTCGAAATAACCACCGAACTGAAACTCGTTCGAAATGTCGACCCTCAGAATTCCAATACTTGGCTTCGCATTTAGGGCAGTGCCTTCAAAATGGAGCTCTTTTGCGAAGGGGTTTCTTGGCAGAGAACACATAGACTTGTGCCTTGTTGGGGTTGTATTGGACTAGGTTTAGACCCATTCCGAGACTCGCGCAAGAGACACATAACGTCCGACGCCATCCTGTTTCGACACTTCTCAGTAGCCTCACAAGAGAGATTAGCACGTCCATTATTTAAGTCATCTCCAGTACTGTCATCTGCATAGCAATGCATGTTGCTGATTTGCAACATGTCTTTGATATGCAGAATGAACAGTGTGGGTGACAGGATGCAGCCTTGGGGGACACCAGCATTCACAGGTTTAAATTCGGGGCATGATCCATTTATAGCGACCTTTATGCTACGTTCTTGGAGAAAGCGCGCACAATCTCTCAGGAAGCCCGTACGAAATTAATTTGGGGAGACGCGCCTTTTCCACACCCAATCAAAGGCCTAGCAACGTTCAAACTAAAGGCCACAGCTTCGCCCTTACACTCAGTTGCCTCAGCCCAACGATGTGTTAGATAAACAAGAATCATCAGCTGAGCGGCCGCGACGGAATCCATATTGGCAATCACTTAAAAGCTGGTGATCCTCAAGATACCCTAGAATGCTGATTAATAAATGGTTGCAATGATTTCGCATAGTATGGAGGTAATTACAATAGGCTTGTAGTTCGACGGATCCGAGCGATCTCTGGTTTTTAAGGATCGGGTGCACAAGGGCCGATCTCCAAGATTTCGGGACAATATCTGAGGAAAAAGAGAGCCGCAACAACCGCGTCAAAACCGATGCCAACTCAGGAGCACATGTTTGTAGCACGACAGCTGAGATGCCATCAGGCCCGCACGACTTATTGATGTCCAGGGAACGGAGTACTTTGCGCACAGTACTTTGCACGAAGCGGACGTCAGGTATAGAAGTACTACACTTTCTGGGGTGTTTCTATGGTCATCAAGGATGGAGTTCGCCGCGAAAACAGAGGACAGTAGGTCAGCTTTATCCCTCGGGGAATAAGCAAAAGAGTCGTCAACCCTGCGTAGATGGGAGCGATGGCCGACAGAAGTTACCCTGGACAGCTTTAGCGAGAGACAAAAACGCATAACTTCTAAAAGGATGGCGGGTTAGCCTCTCGCCAACTCTGCCGATGAACTAGGCCTTAGCAGCAGCTATTTGCTTTTTGTAGGACCTGGAGGCAGAGTTATACGCGCTGCAGCCCAGGCTTGAACGCCAAACGACCCCTCAAAACGAAAAAAAACCCCAAACCAGGGCTTCGACCCTCCACCAATAGGCACTGCAGAATTTGGAATAGATAATTCCATCCCCTGCAATATCACATCGGCGACACAGGCGCTAGGATCCATCCAGCGCAAAACAAACCATCCCAATCTGCCGATTTGTAGTGCCATACGCAGCGAGAACCAGTAACTGGTAAGAGTACGACACGAGTAATAGACACGATACTCCTTACTAGGCAGTGATCAGAAGAGCCAGAGGCGCAACAACGATCACCTAGTAGTGCTCAGGATGCGAGGTTAGCAGGAGGTCCAACAAGGACCAATCACATTCTACTCGCAGCCAGATGATAGACAGATCCCTACCATCTAGATTCACTAGGCGATGACAGCAAATGCAGGCCTTGCCGTCTCGAGGTGATGGTGGACGGCGTTAAGATTGGAATGGAGTAATATTAGTGAAGTCTATAGAGAGAGTATAAGGGGATGCCTGTACTTTATCGCTAGAGAAGTGAGCGGCACTATGCCCTCCCCAGAATACATGGGGCAGCCTGAGCTTATAGGCTCAGGGAGGGATTCTCCAGTACTGGTAGTAGTTGTTCTTTTAGTTCCGCTGGCATATTTAGTCATCATCATAACTGAAAACGTATTAAAATAACATAAAGGTAGACAGCAAATAAAATTAAAATATAACTCCTCATCACCATTCATATTTAGCTAATTACCATTCGTAAAAAGTGAATGGTATAAAATGGTAAATAGCAAAGTGGTAATTAGAAATTTAGATGTTTGTTCATTTTGATCACGTTTCGTACTACTTACGATTTTGAAACCTACATATACTTAAACTAAACCCTTTAATGTCTATAATAAACCCTTAATAATGCAATGTTATACATCTACTTACCTTTAAACGCAAAAACTGTAAAGAGAACTTGAAAAAAATAAAATCGAATTCGGAGACTTTGATCACAAAATATTCGACACTAAAGCATTATTTGGCACGTTTGCTCCGCTCGATCGACGAGCGACGCTGCCGTCTGCCCGACAAAATAATAAGGGTAAACGCAAGTTAATTAGAAGCAAAGAAATTAAGGTGACAACGTTCTCGAACGGTAGTGAGTGTGTAATGCTGGGACATTTTTAAACCACATTTTAAACTATTATAAACTAATCTTTGAGTATTTTTATTTTAACGTGGACTTAACAACAACATTCTATTTAAAGAATTTATTGTGTAAAGTACGTTCTTTATGATACAACTAGAGAAATTAAATATTTTGTGTCAAAATCCGGGGAAAGGGACATGAATGGTAATGTGAATTTCGACATGCAATTGAAAATATAACAAAATCTATTTAATTTAACATTAGTTGAATAACTGCCCCTGTTAAAATAGATAAGGGTCCACCACAAAGCTAGCCAAAACTTAAAAAAATATGAAATTTAAACACTTCTTTTTGCCTGGAACAGCGATTTGCACGTCTTCAAATAATCACCCAAAAGTAAAATAAACATGAATACACTACATAAGATGTGGTGCAGCTATGTTTGTAAGGTGTACCACTGCACGCAAATTAGTGTTCATGACTCTGTCAAACTTTTGCATTATATTTTCACCCATAACAGTTGCAACGCCAACTATTCCGGCGTTATTAACAAGAATATCTAATTTACCAAATTTGACGATAGTATCATCGATAATATTCTTTGCTTCATCAGGTTTGGATATGTCCGCTTTGATAACCAATGGAGGTTTCCCATTTTCTGAACATTTGGCTTCTGTTTTTGCCAGTTTAGTTTGGTTACTTCCCACAAGAACCACGTCGGCTTCTTCTTTGGAGTAGGCTATGGCTGTGGCCGAACCGATACCAGAACTCGCTCCAGTTACTATCGCTACCTTATTTTTGAAACTCATTGCGGAGAACGCCTGACCTTTTACTGTTGAAATTCAACTGCCACCCTTTGAAGATAAACATAAGGAGAGTCTTGTCTTTAATTATTATTTATCAGATAACCTACAGTGTCTGAGTATTTTAGACTTGACTTGCGTAAGATAATGGCAAAATAGCCATATTGCGTGATATTTAATTCTAGGGGCTATGTTATTTATTGTTATTAGTTTAGTACCTATAAGTTATACAATTCATACTAGGATGTTTTTTATTAGTGTAGGATCAGAATATTATTTTTGTGATGTGGATAGAATGGTCACCCTAATTGCTCTTACCTCATCAACTTAGGAAATAATTTCGACAAACCAGGCAAAATAAAATTATTTTAAACAATAAAAGGTAAAAACAAAAACTCCATAATCTTATTTTGAGAGTTATTTCAATTGACAGTCCATGTTTGATGGTGATGGTTTATTTGACAACTATATGTCGCATAGGTGATAAAATCATTAATGCGTCACCTCTGCAGTCTGATTTGTACTTTATCAAGTAATTAAATTGATAGTGAACTTCAATAAAATGAACATAGAAAACTAAACAAATTCCGTTCTTTCTACAATTTTTTATGCATCGATATAAAAATTTTAAAAAAATCTGAAACAAAAAATTTCATTTTTTTTTACCTTGCTCTTAATTCAACCTAACAACATTCCATTATCGGTTACAAAATTAGAACCAGTAATACCAATAGCTTTATCGCTGGACAGGTATAAAATTAGGTCGGCAATTTCTTCAGCCTCACTGACTCTGTTAAGTGGCATCGGTTTCGTTGATGGCGGCTTAAAATCTGCAGGAAGTGTTTCGTGAATGTCAGTCATTACAGGTCCGGGACTTACCACATTAACTCGTACACCAAATTTTGCTAATTCACTAGCCGCTCCTCTACTGTAGTGGTCAAGTCCCGCCTTTGAGGTCATATATGCTGAAAATCCTTCTACAACCGTCTGACCAGCCACACTAGAAACGTTGACTATATTGCCTTTAGTCTGAATAAGATGCGACGCAGCTAAGTTTGTAAGGTGTACCACCGCACGCAAATTAGTGTTCATAACTCTGTCAAACTCTTGCATTGTATTTTCACCCATAACAGATGCAATACCAACTATTCCTGCATTATTTACGAGTATATCTAATTTACCGAATTTGGCGATAGTTTCGTAGACAATTTTCTCTGCTTCGACAGGTTTGGAAACGTCGGCTTTGATGACAAGTGGGGGTTTCCCATTTTCTGCACAATTAGCTTCTGTGCATGCAAGTTTCATTACGTTTCTACCCACGAGAACCACGTCGGCTCCTTCTTTGGAGTAGGCTATGGCTGTGGCCGCACCGATGCCAGAACTCGCTCCAGTCACAATCACCACTTTATTATCAAAACTCATTGCGGAGATCACCTGTCTCCTATTACTGTCGAAATTCAACTGTCACCCTTTGCAGATTAACATTTAGTTTATAAATAGAGTCTTATCTTGAATTATTATTTATCAAATTATCTTAGTATTGTATTGATAGTGTAATGGATTACCCATACATATCGTGGCGGATGGGCCGCGGCAAAGCCGGCGATTTAGCTGCGCCGTCGTCATCACGCGCGCGCATCCTTGATGCCTTGATGCTCTTTACTCGTGTATTCGGTACGTTTAATAAATGTCAGAGTGGCAAGTGGCGATTTTCGCCTGCAGCGGCATGGACGCCCGCGCCGCCGCTGGCCATACTGCCTGCCATATCTATCTGCATAAGGCAAGGGCAATCTAGCAAGATTGCGTGATAAATACTTGGACCTTAATTAATATTCGTTATTTTTAGTAGATTAGTACATATTTGTTATACAATTAATATAAGTCTTGTGTATTTTTACGGAAAGGCAAATATTATTTCATATTACTTAATTTGATATTGATCTGGTGGTCACACTAATTGCCCTGACATCATCAACGAAGGGAACAATTTAGTCAAGCTAGGAAGAAGAAAAAATTTTACTGGAAAGAATTTAAATACTCGAAATACTTACTTAACTGTAAACAAGAAGTGAAATGAAAAAAATACTTGGAAAGAATTTATTTTAAACAATAAAAAGTAGAAAGTTATACTTATTATCTTGAGGATTAAATCAATTAACTTTTCATGTTTGGTGGTGATAGATTATTTAACAACTATTATGTTGCCTGAGTGATAACATTAATTCGCGTCATCTCTGCAGTCTGATTTGTATCCATGCACTTAATGTAATAAAGTTTTTGGTGAAAAACAAACAAATTATATTGTTTTTTCATGATTTTTTATTAGATAAGTCGGATTTCGGAAAAATACTTGACAAAAAATATTTATTTTTTTATTGTTCATGCCTCAACCTAACATCATTCCATTATCGGTTACAAAATTAGAACCAGTAATACCAATTGCTTTATCGCTGGATAAGTATAAAATTAAATCGGCAATTTCTTCAGCCTCACTGATTCTGTTAAGTGGTAACGGTTTCATTGACGGTGGCGTAATATCTGCAGGTAGTGTTTCCTGAATATCGGTAATTACAGGTCCGGGACTAACTACATTGACCCGTACACCAAATTTTGCTAATTCAGTAGCAGCTCCTCTACTATAGTGGTCGAGTCCCGCCTTTGATGTCATGTATGCTGACATACCTTCTATAACCGTCTGACCAGCCACGCTAGAAACGTTGACTATATTTCCTTTAGTCTGAATAAGATGTGATGCAGCTATATTTGTAAGGTGTACCACTGCACGCAAATTAGTGTTCATAATTCTGTCAAATTCTTGCATTGTATTTTCACCCATAACACTTGCAATACCAACTATTCCTGCATTATTCACAAGTATATTTAATTTACCGAATTTGGCGATAGTTTCATATATAATCTTTGTTGCTTCGACAGGTTTGGATACGTCTGCTTTGATGACAAGTGGATGTTTTCCATTTTCTGCACATTTAGCTTCTGTTTTTGCAAGTTTAGTTACATTTCTACCCACGAGTACCACGTCGGCTCCTTCTTTGGAGTAGGCTATGGCTGTAGCCGCACCGATACCAGAACTCGCTCCAGTCACAATCACCACTTTATTTTTAAAACTCATTGCGGAGAACACCTGAAACCTGTTAAGTACTGTCGAAATATTCTACTGGCACCTTTTGCAGATTAACACTTAGTTTATGAAGGCAGTCTTATCTTTAATTATTATTTATCAGGTTATCCTTCAGAGTCTAATTTATTGTAAGTGGAATGCGTGACTTGCATAAGATAAGAGCTAACTAGCCAAATTGCAAGTGACTCACCTAATACAAAATCCTTTATTATACAAAATTAATATACACGTTAAGGGTCAAAGTGGCCAAATTGGCATTTGTGTCTAAGACGGTTCTGGCGCTTCCACGGCTGCTGCCACCGCACGCTCACTTGTTATAAATAATTTTTATTATACATTACTAATAATGTTCACGGTGATAAATGTTATAAAAAAAAAATCAAAAAAGTTGTAACATAACATTACCCTCTCATATATTGGGCATTTCTCAAACTGCGCGGTATAGACTCTCTCTCTCTCTCTCTCAGCTAAAAGATGTCCACTGCTGTTTATCTATACGTATATGTATACTAACAAATATTATAAAAGAGAAAGTGAGTGTGTTTGTTTGTTGGTTTGTTTGTTACCTCTTCACGCTTCATGTACTGAACCAATCTTCCTGAAATTTTGCATACACATAGTTAGAAATACGGAGAAGGACATAGGGTACCTTTCATTCCGGGAAAAAGCACTGTTCCCATGCGAACTTCACGCGGGCGAAGCCGCGGGCGAAAGCTAGTTTGTTATAAAATATACTATCGTTGAGTTAGTATCCCCTATCACAAGTCTCGAACTTACTCTAGGGCTAGCTCAATCTGTGTGATTTATCCGTATATATTTATTATTATTAATGTTATTTCAAGGCAAAAAAGGCAGGTTTCAGTAATTTTTTTAGTGGTATTGACCAATTGCAAGAACATGTTTGGGCTTATGGGTAAAATATGAGACTCTTTTACTTTCTTTCCAGTATTGGTAATTTGGTTTCAAAACTCTTCTAAGCCGGTAAAATATCGGTTATTTCGTGAAAGGGCTCACGAGGTCTACTGTTCTGTTCTGACAGAACCACTAGTTTATTTATTTTTTTATAATGACCACAACCCCTTAGTCATGAGGAATACGGCTAAAGGTGGAGGAGAGTCTAGTACTAGACAAGCAATGTCTTACAGTACTAAAGGAATAAACAAATCCATATTATTTCGTACGATCTCGTAGCTAGCCGGTTACGAAATGGAAAATCTTGCTTGTAAGACAAATTTAACAATTCCCTTCGTTGTCGGCAAAGTTAAATCTTAAAATGCAGAAAAATGAACCTTGGTAGATGGTTTCTAATCAAATTCATTTAATTTGATAAAGAGCTGTGCACAAGTATTTCTCTATTCCAACTTTAGCCAAATTGCTAGTTTCCATGGCTTCCAGCAGTAAACTCTACTCGAGGGATTTTTGACCCGGTTAAATAATACTCGTTAATTAGAATGAAATAGTGTTGTAAGTTTTTAAATTGACATTTATCGTGTCATCCTTGAGTAGGTATTTTGTAAGTGTAATCACTATTCAGCTAAGTGTGGCCTTCGAGTCTCACGACTCGTATCTCTGTCTACTCCGTAATAGCAAAATAACTGGCTAACTCCTTGGAGTCCTCCATCAATACGAAAGTAATCTGAGAAAAACAGACGTTAATCAACAATAATTATCATAGTTATAGACGACGAAAAATCAAATGACGAACAACCGGAACAGTTTTTTTTTTGTTAGATGGTATTTATTGGATACTAGCTTTCGCCCGCGGCTTCGCCCGCGTGATTTTCCCACGGGAACAGTGCTATTTCCCGGGATGAAAGGTACCCTATGTCCTTCTCCGTACTTCTAACTATGTGTATGCAAAATTTCAGGAAGATTGGTTCAGTAGATGAAGCGTGACGAGGTAACAAACAAATAAACTAACCAACAAACAAACAAACAAACTCACTTTCGCATTTATTATATTAGTTAGGAAAATATTAGGAAGATTGGTTCAGTAGATGAAGCGTGAAGAGGTAACAAACAAACGAACGAACGAACGAACGAACGAACGAACGAACGAACGAACGAACAAACAAACAAACAAACAAACTCACTTTCGCATTTATAATATTAGTTAGGACTAGCTTTCGCACGCGGCTTCGCCCGCGTGAATTTCCCACGGGAACAGTGCTTTTTCCCGGGATGAAAGGTACCCTATGTCCTTCTACATTCTTCCAGCTATGTGTATGCGAAATTTCAGGAAGATTGGTTCAGTAGATAAAGCGTGAAGAGGTAACAAACAAACAAATTAACAAACTTACTTTCGCATTTATAATATTTGGTAGTTAGGAGGATTAGAAATAGGATATTATATCTTACCTATCTATAGGCACTTATAAGAACTTCACACTATTGCTTAATATTTTATTTGTTCGGATATAGCAAGGAGACCTGGAGGCCCAAGAGACAGGCTTCGGCCTAGTTTGAGTCTCCAGGGCATGTTGTTATGATTGATGTGTTTAGGGTTGCCAGGCGTCCGGATAAAGCCGGACATAGGTAGGCTTTTTGATTGCGTGTCCGGCCAAAATAAACGGTGTCCGGCCTGTCCGGAGTGTCCGGCTTTTGTTAGGCTTTTTACACGACTGACCAAAAAAGGAGTGTTATGTTTTCAGGGTTCATGTATGTATGTATGTATGTATGTATGTAAGTTTCTTTATTCCACCATAAGTCCTGAACGGCTTAACAGATTTTGATGTGAGAGGTATTTTTAGATTCCTTGCATTCCTCCGAGTGACATAGGCTATATGACGTCATCATAAAAACAAAATGGCGGATTATATATGTGATAAATAGCAGACCAAAAAAATACAATTTGATCAATCTTATCGAGTGGGGTATCAAATTGAAGGGCTTTAAAAGGCGATTTCAAAAATGTATATAACTTATATGTTTGTATGTACTTTTTTAGTAAAAACTTGTCAGTCGTGTTTTTTATTTTTATTAATTAGCTTGTTATATTTCGCAAACGAGCGAGCGCCGAGCGTGGTCCGCCCCTCTGTGCTCTGTCGGTATTACCAAAAAGCTTGATTTTACATACAATTTTTTTATCGTACCTATTAAGAGTGTATCACGTCCGCGCGCCCGACCGAGTTTAGGTATTTGATAGACCTCAGCTGGCTGTGTGCAAGTCACACGCACACATCGACGTGAGATTGCCGCCAACCCGAAGTAATAAGTGACAGGGATCCGACAAAGGATTTGTAGGTACCTATATATATTTTTTTTCTTGCTTTACGGTAATGAATACTAAAAATAAAATTACGACCATTTTCTTATGTAAAACATACTTGGCGCGACTTGGCAGTAAAATGGACACGAATGCCGCGACAGAAAATAGCATGACCGTCGTGCCAGGATGCTAAGATGTTAAACATCTGCCTGGCATCCCATGAAGGCCAATTTTTCGGGATGAGGTTTACAAAAATAGTATTTTTGGATCCAAGATGGCGGACAACTTTTATTTAATTTTGCAATATGGGTATGGTTATAAGGTATTTCGATGCGCTGATGACAAAAATAACATTTATTTTGAGATCCAAGATGGAGGACAATTTTTTTTTTCAATTTTGCAATATGGTTAACATGTTGTAGGTTTTTGGGGACGCTGATGACGAAAATAACATTTATTTTGAGATCCAAGATGGCGGACAAGTTATTTTTTCAATTTTACAATATGGGTATGTTTTTATAGGTTTTTCGGTGCGCTAATGACAAAAATAAAATTTATTTTGAGATCCAAGATGGCCGGCAGTTTTTTTTCAAGTTTACAATATGGGTATGGTTATATAGGTTTTTGGGGACGCTGATGACGAAAATAACATTTATTTTGAGATCCAAGATGGAGGACAGTTTTTTATTTTATTTTACAATATGGGTATCGTTTTCTAGGTTTTTGGGGACGCTGATGACGAAAATAACATTTATTTTGAGATCCAAGATGGAGGACAGTTTTTTATTTTATTTTACAATATGGGTATCGTTTTATGGGTTTTTGGGGACGCTGATGACCAAAATAACATTTATTTTAAAATCAGCGTCCCCGAAAACCTATTAAACGATACCCATATTGTAAAATAATAAAAAAACTGTCAGCCATCTTGGATCTCAAAATAAATGTTATTTTCGTCATCAGCGTCCCCAAAAACCTATAAAATGATACCCATATTGTAAAATAAAATAAAAAATTGTCCGCCATCTTGGATCTCAAAATAAATGTTATTTTCGTCATCAGCGTCCCCAAAAACCTAGAAAACGATACCCATATTGTGAAATAAAATAAAAAACTGTCCTCCATCTTGGATCTCAAAATAAATGTTATTTTCGTCATCAGCGTCCCCAAAAACCTACATAACCATACCCATATTGTAAACTTGAAAAAAAAAAACTGCCCGCCATCTTGGATCTCAAAATAAATGTTATTTTTGTCATTAGCGCACCGAAAAACCTATAAAAACATACCCATATTGTAAAATTGAAAAAAAAAGTTGTCCGCCATCTTGGATCTCAAAATAAATGTTATTTTCGTAATCAGCGCACTGAAAAACTTATGAAACGATATACATATCGCAAAATTAAAAAAAAAAGTTGTCCGCCATCTTGGATCTTGATTTAGATTTATTTAGATTTTTATGATTTCGATTTCTATGATTTCGATTTATTACGATTTCTATGATTGCGATTTATTACGATTTCTATTTCATCAAAAATTGTCGGCCATCATTCATGAGTCTGAAAATGGTACCTATATAAATTTTAAAAAGATTAAAAGTAATAAATATTTAACTCTGATCTACATTACTCTCTGCTGTCTGTGAATACATGAACACGCGAAAATTAAATGCCTCCCGAGCAGCAGAGCGACGTGGATTCCCCTTGACTCTTACCGGCAGACTGATTTTTCTTGGGCTTGGAACTCGTATATATTGAGCGATGGCATTGCCATACAAAAAATGTATGGGGAATTTCTTAGTGAATTGTTACGATATATAATATTTTTTTCGAGTTATTTTTCAAAAATCTAAAACGAGCAACTTGTAGCTAGTTTAATAAACTCGCGATTTAACATTATGTAGAAATTATAATTTGTGTTTTACATAATGATTTCGTTAAAGCCGTGAACCTTGTTTTTCATATTTTTCGTGTTTTCTGGAAGGTATTTACGCAAAAATAAAAGGCAAAATATTTTTATCTGTCTCGTATAAGTAGTAGCAGTTATTTGATAAGCCTATAGTACTATTTTTATTATCAATAATGATCTAGTTTTGGCACCAGGGTCAATTCAGTAACGCCTGTTTTGGCTAAAAACGTGTGATGCAGGCTTAATACTGAGACAAAATCTTCAATAATGTAGGGTGACCGGCCTTTCTACCCAAATGTCCGGCCTTTCTACCCAAATGTCTGGCCAAACTGGCTGGTCTGTCCGGCTATTAGGTTTGGCGACCTGGCAACCCTAGATGTGTTCTATTTTAAGTAGATTGTGTAACTTGTTAAGTTAAATTAATGAATTTTGTATTTGTATTTCTTTCTCAGCCCCTGATGCAAAAATTTAAGTCACTTTGTCATGAAAATCACTATTTACCGATGATATCTAACCATTTTTTTTAATATGCAAAGTAATGCTTACCTATGAATCATTCAATGATTTATCAAGTTATCATGAATACCACTATTTACTAAATGATGTGTAACGATGATACCTAATTATACTAATCCTAACTAATATGTACCTATTATAAAATTAAATGTGAAAGTTTGTTTGTTTATTTGTTACCACTTCACGCTTTATCTACTGAACTAATCTTCCTGAAATTTCGCATACACATAGTTAGAAGTACTGACAAGGACCATAGGGAACCTTTCATCCCGGGAAAATGCACTGTTCCCATTGGAAATTCACGTAGGCGAAGCCGCGGGCAAAAGCTAGTAGACTATAAACTAGGTAACAAAATTGATTTTAGTATGAAAATAATTCGTAGGAACAATTTTTATTCTTAAGATGGTGTATACTTAGGTTATTTTAATTAATACTTTATAAATTAGTTATTTAAAACTGGAAGCAAATATCATTTCATGTGTCCGCATTTCTACAGGATAGGTACCTACGGAACCCTACATTGCGCGTGGCCCGACACGCTCTTGAAGTCTTGACCAATTATTCCTTTATTTCTCAGTACTTCTAACTATGTGAAGAGGTAACAAAACAAACCAACTCACTTTCGCATTTATAATATTAGTTAGGATAGGATTGCATACGTCTTTGTTTATTTTATTTATTTTTAACCCGTTGCTAAAAAGAGCATAGGTCTACAAAAAAACTCGTATATTGTGCGTATACATGTTAATTCCCTAAATTTACAATAAAAATCGATTTTTTGACATGTCCCACAAAGAAGAAACCATAGCGCGTTTTAACTTCAGTCAGCGCCATCTGGTGGTAACTGTGTTTGGCACCCAATGAAGGACGGGATACCTCTTTGCTCAGGGTATACTTCGAACAAAACTTAATGATTATTAATGGCTAATTATTTTCGCGGCGACTATCAACTTAAAGGGCGACTAACTGTTTTGTTATTAAAAAAAAACTTGGCAGTGATTAAATGTTGTAGGTAGCAATAATTATATTAGATGAGCTTCAAAATGCAAGGATGAATAAAAACTAAATAGTGGCTGCTACTTTAAGGTTGAAAACATATTTTTCATTACTCATACTCTGAAAGTAAGTCTGAAGCTGCCTGAGGAGCGTGGAGAAAGTAATACTTTTCAGCCATAGGGAGAATCGTTTTCAACTGACAGCTATTTAAAAAAAAATCTATTTTCACGTTATTCTATTGAACCATATTCCAACTTCCTATACAGCCATTCAACATATTATGTAAAATTGAAATAACATGAAGTTAAAGAATATTTTTTTTTATGATATAGATTTTTTTATTTGATGGAACCAAATGAAAAGAATCTAATAGCTAAATAGTTAGTCGGCCGCAGAAAATAAAATTGCTGGAAGCTAAAGCCGTAATCCGATATATTTTTTTTCAAGTTTAGAGTTTTGTTTATGCTTCCGTATAATTCACTCATCATTTCTTTAGCTAATTCATGTTTTTATTTTTACTTTCCTTGTATTCGTAATGAAAAGCACAGTGTTTATCTCGGGTGAAAGACTTTTTTAAGTCCCTCAGAACTATTGGCGCTCTCGCTACTCGGGACTTAAAGAAGTTACTTTCACCCACTCGTTAACGTACTATTTCAACACACTTGCTCGTAAAGTCTTATTACATCGAATTTAAGCCCATAATGCCATATATAACGAAGGTATTACGAATAAATTACGGAGGTGTTTGGAAATGAAAGATTACAATACTTTTCTATCATGCGCTATACAAAAGATAGAAAACTAATGCGTGATATGAATTCCACAAAGCATTTTTAATTTAGCCGTATAATTCATATCAAATAGGGAAAATAACAAGTCCTAGAATCATCTCCTCAAAAGTCCCCGGCCCTATGGTACCGGTAAACTTAATCTGATGAACATTTTCTGTAGACGTATAAAAAACGAAAATCCAAAACATCTGAAACAGTTTGGAACACAAAAAGATTTTTCATCTAAGCGAAACTCACGCGGGCGAAGCCGCGGGCGACAGCTAGTTATCTATAAAATGGTTTTTATTTCATGACGATAGGACTAATAGTTTTGGATTTATGTCTATATATCCTGCACGAAAAAAATGTTTTTTGCAAAATCTTGGTATTTGTACCGATTTTATACAAAAACCACTGAAGTTATGATAAAGTGGTATAGAGGAGAATTAATGTTAATAAATTTATCTATAAAACAAGACCAATAGTATTGTTGCATGATTGTTGCATGTACCTTAGTTCCTGAATATCAGCTCGTGACGTCTGGCATCACATGTAACCCTTTAACTCTGTAGAGAGCCATCTACGTACAACCGTATAACCGCAAAGCGATGTACAGTATTGAAATTTCGTACACGGGTACGTTATGTTAAAACAAATATTTTGAGTGGGTAGTTCCTGGAATTTTTTTTAAAATTTCTTGTATGGAATTTGAATGTTCTTTTTTCAAAAACATATCGTGTGAGTATCAAATGAAAGGGCTTGACGAGCCGGTTCTAAAAATATATTACGCCATTACTTTTAGGCAACATGTTTTCTAAAATTTCGAGAAAACCAAGAAATATTCTTAAAACTCGTACCAAATATGGGCTCGTCTTATTAGGAGTCTGCTTAGTAAATTTTTGTTAAACAAACGCCAAATATTTCGAAACATACTCGTTTATAGCTTCAAAAAAAAGTATTTAAGAGTGTATCACGTCCGCGCGCCCGACCGAGTTTAGGTATTTGATAGACCGCAGCTGGCTGTGTGCAAGTTATTTTTTCTTGCTTTACGGTAATAAATACTAAAAATAAAATTACGACCATTTTTTTATGAAAACATACTTGGCGTGACTTGGCGGTAAAATGGACACGAATGCTGCGACAGAAAATAGCATGACCGTCGTGCCAGGATGCTAAGATGTTAAAATCTGCCTGGCATCCCATGAAGGCCAATTTTTCGGGATAAGGTTTACAAAAATAGTATTTTTGGATCCAAGATGGCGGACAACTTTTTTTTAATTTTGCAATATGGGTATGGTTTTATAAGTTTTTCAGTGCGCTGATTACGAAAATAACATTTATTTTTAGATCCAAGATGGCGGGCAGTTTTTTATTTTATTTTACAATATGGGTATGGTTTTATAAGTTTTTCAGTGCGCTGATTACGAAAATAACATTTATTTTTAGATCCAAGATGGCGGGCAGTTTTTTATTTTATTTTACAATATGGGTATCGTTGTATGGGTTTTTTAGGACGCTGATGACCAAAATAACATTATAAATATTATATTAATAAAACCGGTACCCTAGAAATGCTAATGAACACATGTGCCAAAAATCAAAACTATGTTATATATTTTGAGGTTTGGCCCAAAAATTGCTTAAATTGCCTATGTATTGCATTGCCCATGCAAATAGTACTAGTTTGGCGATATAAACATCCGCAGCGTGCGCCGCACGCTCCCTGCGCACGGCGCCACAGTGAATCGCGTAGAACAACCCGGCATAAATAATATTTACTGTCTTTGTGTGATCAACAAAATTTAATTTTTTTCTCAATTTTCGATTTAATACTATGCAAATATGCACTCTTGCAAGATTTGAGATCCTATTTATGAATAATAAAGCATAAAATAGCTTTATTGCGATTTCATGTAATTCATAGAATTCCGTTCGGACCAAAAAATACCTCCTATCTAAAAAAAATAAAAAAAATATAGCAAAGTCGTGTGAAATGTACTGACATAAAAAAAATTAAAGTATATAACATAAGCTTTCATTTGTGGTAGGAATTGTAATGACACTTTGGTATACTCATAATTAGATTGTCTAAAATATATAAGAAAATTGACTTATTTCGTAAAAAAAGAAAACACCATTTTTCAACTCTCATAAACAAAATTATAACTAGTTATCGGGTTAAATAAAAATAGTATCAATAAGTACACACCTTCAAAACTGTCTCTCATTTTTATCAAAATTTTAGGACACTCATGCCCGTTTTCACCAGTAGCCCCTAAAATTTAAGTGTCTCCTAAACAAATATACGGGACACCTAACGCAAATTTTGATTTCACCAACAGTTAAGTGACACCTAAAGCATTAAGGGGGCCTTATAATTTAGGGGTGAATTGACGACCCCGTAACACTTAGGTGACACATATTTTTAGTTGATTTTCAGGTTTTTTTGTGACCGGCCAAGATTACTCGTATTTAATGAGATAAAAAAGGATAGTGACCACGATTTATATGAAGCTTTAGAAGCAATTGAAGATATAGTTATTAAGTAACCGAAGTTTGATAAGGTGACCTCGTATTTACCGTGAAAGATCGAAGGATTTTAACAAATATGATGACAAAGACTTTTTCTTAAGAGAGATTATCTAAGGCGAGTTTTTTATTAATATTGCAAAAAAAATACATTTATTAGAATTCCACGATGACAGGTACCTAGGTACCTTTATAGTGAATTGGGTAAAGTGCCTACTACTTCTTACGTGTAGGTAGCTACCTGCTTAATTTTGTATTTAAGTATGTAACTTTGCATTTAATTACTTGTGATAGGAGGAAATGATGCTGAACTATTTCGAAACAGAAAAGGCTACATGTCTATTAATATGCAAACAATAAATATTGCAAAATTGTTGATAACGGTAATCTAAGTTTAAAAGAGGTGACTACAGAGGAAATTGTTAGGAGACAGTGGATATCCGTTAAAGGTTATTTAGAATTATTAAAAAATAAAAAACACGACTGACAACTCACATGATTCGGGCTAATGCATGGAATCTAAAAATACCTCTTATTTCAAAAGTAAAGCCGTTCAGGACTTATGGTGGAATAAAGAAATTACATACATACATACATGAACCTTGAAAACATAACACTCCTTTTTTGGTCAGTCGGGTAAAAAGAACATGCAACACAATCCCGCAATAAACAAACGAAATGTCACAGAAGTCAAGTCACGTGATTTCAAAATGTCACTGAGACTTTTATTAGGCAATGACATTCGTCATACAGCCAAAAAAGTAAAATTTTAACTTTTTACTATTTATCCAATATTAGAAAGGTACAGACCCTACTTTTCCTAAATAAACTGAGTAAAATTACATGTTTTATCTTGTTTTTTAAGCTAACTATGAATAAAATCGTTTACTCGAATAATTTATCGATGTACGTTTTCGCAGTACCTCCGCACTATACGTCACCTAACTAGGGGACTCTTGCATAAGTAGCCCTTAGGATGGTGAAACAGAATTTAGGTAAGGGGATGATTTGAAGGGTCCCCTAAGATAAGGGAACCTTACATAGGTGACTGTTTAGGGGCTACTGGTGAAAACGGGCATCAAAAATATAAATAATAAATGTTCCCGTAAGATGCGTCGAATCCAAATTGATGACATGTTTAATGCAGTTTTGTTTATATACCCACTTTGAGCGCTCATTACTCGGTGGTGATAGAAGTTAGGTGATTAGTAAATGCATTTTTTTAATCGGTGGACTATCAGGAATCATAATTGAGATGTCATTGACCGCAGTATTGGGTTGACTTTTTCGCAGCTAAATTGGGCAAACAGTTCACTGTGCGGCGGCGTGCGGCGCACGCATGGAAAAATAAATAAGAGTGGAAGTGTTACTTGATAAAATTAGTAGCGAACCGTGGTCGCCAAACTCACACATTTAAGTTATAAATCATACACTACACTACAGATGAACAATGAGCTTTATTGGTCATTTTTATTTTATCAAAGTGTATTAAGTCAATGCAACTATATCTGACAAACAAGTACCTTAAGTCTTCAACATATGGCTTAAATTATACTGTACAAGAACGTACATAAGACGTTTTAAAGTCCAACGTCGAGTAAAGAAAAAATTCCGCCACTCGACAATAGATGGCGTTTTGAAACTTTTGAGCAACTATGACCCATAAATAAAAGATAATAAGGTTTAAATTAGCGTCAAATGAGAGTATTCTTACTGCTATTCGATTAGTGCAGTAGCGAATTGATTATTGCAACACAATATCGATATCGATAGATCAAATTTTCATACAAACTCAGAATAATAAAACCGATTTTTTTTCTTCTATATTGTTTCGCGGATTTATAGTGTTAATTAACGCAATATTTTGTTATAAAAAAAGTGTGTCGGTAGGTGAGAAGTGGGCGCTTCGACATGTGACGTCCAAAACTCGTCGGCTTTATATAATATAGGCTTCTTTGTTAAACCTTAAAATTCATATTTTATACAATGTAAACAAAATATATCGATAAAATCCAAAACATTACCTCACTAGGTACATCACTAATCGAGTAGCGTAGATGTTTCGGGAAGAACACAGGAGCATGTGTTAATGACAAAATCGACCTTATATAAAAGACATTAAGGTAACTTTTAACAAATAATATTTTAAAGTTTTTATTATCATTATTGAACTTTTATTTTAAAGAAAACAAACGAAATATTACTCCCCGGTGGTACGAAACACCTCCATTTTTAAGATTAATTTTGCTACTGTTATTTTTGCACTCTAAAATAGAACAAAATGGCATTTTGACGAGGGAATTTCGACGAGAATTCAATGTCATGAACAAACTACTCAGCGCGAAGTCAGAACACAACTAGAATGACGAGCCGTGTTTGTAAGCAATGCATTGCTTACTTGTGGCGACCGCGCCACGCCTACTTAACACTTCCACTCTTATTTATATTTCCGTGCGGCGCACGAATAAAAAACAAGACTATATTTATTATGTTGTGTTTGTTAGGTACATTTTCCGATTTTCGCCGTATTAGCACATTAAATATTTATTAAAATGTCGACTAGTATGGAAGAAAATGTAAATTTAACTCCACCTGAAATCATTAACGAAGAGCGTAATGCAATATTGATTTCTGATAGTGCAGTGAAAACGACTTACTCAAAATTGATTTTTGATAGTGCAGTGGCATCCGCGTCAAGGCTGGACAGCTCGTGAGATAAATTAGTGATAAGATTAATAAGTATCTGTGTAAGAAAAGCGCTAGTGCGCAGGTGGCCGGCCCGGTACGGCAGGACAACCTAACCTATAAAATGGCAGCCACAAATATGCAGTGCTTATCTGAAAAGAAACATTTTGGATCCGAACCGGATATATCGAAACAAAAAGATAAAACTCGGATCATAGATTATTGGGCTAGTTCCCGGCAAAAAAGAAACGATCAGATGACGAACAGGATAGTGACTCGAGTATATCACATGACCATAGTCGTCAGAAAATGTCATGTTGTAATACCAGCGAAATAAAGGACACGCTGGTGGCGTTCCAAAAACAAATGGAAATGATGAACTCAGTCCTGGTTTCAATGAAAGAGGAACAAAACGCCCGTTTCACTGGCCTTCATACGGAAATCTCAGAAGTTAAGTATGAGCTTGGCGATATTAAAAAATCATATAAAGAAATGGAACAATCAGTGGATTATCTCGGTAAAAAGTTTGTAGATATGGAGAAGTGCCAAAAAGACATAAGAGAAGATTCCAAGAAGCAGGAGAACAGATTAAAAGATATCATACATAAAAATGTGTATTTAGAGAAAGCAAATAAAGCACTAGAGGAGAGAATTATGAGACTGGAACAGAAGGAATTGTCCAGAAAGATAGAAATAATTAATGTCCGAAAGCTGGACGGAGAAAGTGCTATGGAAACGATTTATAAAATTGGAGAGGCGTTGGGACTTGGGACGGAAGACATTGAGAAAGCCTGGAGGGTGCCAGGTGACAACAAAAAAGGCCCAAGGCCATTGATTGTTTCATTCAAAAACCGAGAAGCTCGCTTGCAATGGCTCGGATATAGAAAAAATAATATAACAAATGGCTCAATATTTAAAAGTGAGGATAACTCAAAAATTTTTATTAATGAGCATCTAACCAGACAAATGCGCCAACTATTTTGGAATGTTAAAACTAAACTGAAAGATATATATAAATATATATGGATTCAAAATGGTAATATTTTGATAAAAAAAGATGATGGAGAAAAACAAGTGTACCAAATAAACTTTGAAAGTGATATTGAATTACATATTAAAAAAGACAATATTTGAAAGTGTACACTACAGATAATAAAATTTGATTAGATACTTTAGTACTGCCATACAAAAATAAACATAAGTATATAATTATCAGAGTAAAATATGCCAACTGATTTTGTTCCTGAATTTACACCACAGGATATATCATACTGTAATTATGTAGACATCAAACAATGGCATGAGAAAATAAACATACAAACAAATAGATTACATATCATACATGTAAACTTGTGTTCCGTAAGGAAACACTTTGGTGAACTGCTAACATTAATAAAAGGATGTATCCAGAACTTGGATATAATTTGTCTAACAGAGATAAATATAAAAGACATAGAGGAGAGTATGTACCAAATAGATGGCTTTAACAGTCATTCATGGACAAGAGACACACAAAGTGGTGGAGGAATACTGCTATATGTAAGGAATAACATCATATTTAAACCTGTTGAAGTTCCCGTTATAATGACCCAATGTGAGATGCTGTGCGGGGAATTGCACATCGGAGAGTATAATACACATATAGTTGTTATATACAGACCACCAAGAACAAATAAGTCTATATTTATTACTGAGTTGTCGAATGTACTGAATACGATCCCAAGACGGGACAATTTAATTTTAATTGGAGATTTAAATATCAATATATTAGAAGAGAAGCGTGATGTGTCCGACCCTACAGCTAATAGGTATTTAAATGTGCTTAGTGAGTTAGGTTTACAGTGTGGTGTGCGTGACATAACGCGGGAGTGCATCGTTGCTAGAAAGCTAGTGACGTCGTGCATTGACCATGTGTTCGTGCGGACTGGATTACCAGGTACTATCCATACGTATATAGTGTCGAGCAAGATAGCGGATCATTACATGATAGGACTGTCAATGGAACTTGATAAGTTAATAATGGACACAACCCCTAGATTGTTTTATAAGGAAGGTCTGGTTTCTAAAAAATTAGATGAAATTCAATGGTCGGATTTGTTACATCTGGATGATCCAATTGAAATTTACAGCGGAATAGTAGAAAATTTTGAGAATGTTTATACAACATGTACCTTTCAACAAAACTGTGACAATAAGAAAAGAGGTGCCCAAATATGGGTTACTAATCACTTGCAGAAGATGATAGAGGATAGAGATAGTTTGTTCAAAAAATGGAAATCAAATCCGAAAAACAATAATTATAGATTAGAATATACAAGACATAGAAATAATACAAATAAACTTATAAATCACGCTAAAAACATGAGTCGTAAAAAGAAATTGGAAGACTGCAGAGGCGATTTGCGAAAAATTTGGTGTCAAGTAAATAATTGGTTAGGTAGAAATAAATTGTCAGTCGACAGTGTGGTTGAAAAGTACATGTTGAGGACGGAAACAAAAACACAGGTATGTAATTCTTTTTGTGAAACATTTACAGAGGAGATAGAGAATATTAAAAACAAACACACATGTCAACAATTATTATTAGATAGGCAATCATATGTATGTGAGAGTAATGTAAGTTTTAGGTTTACAAGGGTGATGCCGGAAGATGTTATAAAGGTTATTGATAAGATGGACTGCAATAAGGCGTCGGGATCGGATGGTATTAGGGCAAAAGACTTGAAACAAATAAAGAATAAGATTGCACCAGTCATTGCACATTTTATAAATTTGAGCATCCAAAAAGGAGTGTATCCAAGTGAGTTAAAAATGGCAATTATAAGACCGATTCATAAGCAGGGTTCTCATACAGAATATACTAATTATAGGCCGATAGCCATATTGAATGTCATTAACAAAATTGTAGAAAAAATTATAGTTGGTCAGGTGACAATGTTTTTAGAAAAGAATGATATTATTAGTGACGCTCAACATGGTTTTCGGTCAAATAGAAGCACGGCCACTGTCTTGGCTAAATTTGTGGACAAAGTAAACAACTCATTAAATAAGCAACAGATGGTGGTAGCAGTCTTTATAGACTTCAAGAAAGCCTTCGATACTCTCGATCACGATGGCTTATTGCGGTCCATGGACGAGTGTGGTATAAGAGGACCCATGAACGCCTGGTTCCGGGAATATCTGAGGGAGGCAGCTAGAGGTGAGAGTCTGTGGCGCGGCTAGTTATAAAGGCGATATTAAATATGGAGTCCCGACCGGCTCTGTTTACGGCCCAGCTGGTTATAAAATGCATGTAAACAGCATGCCAAATGTGGTTAAGAAATGTGATGTGTTTATGTTTGCAGACGATACCTGCCTTATATATAGTCATAAAGATCAATCGGCAATACGAAGCGCCGTCCAAAGTGACTTTGATAATGTGGTACGCTGGGCACATGATAATGGGATAATAATTAATATCGCTAAGACAAAGTATATGTACATTAGGTCGCCATATAATAAAATCAAAGATTTAACTTTTGACATAAAGGGACATACATATGATTGTCTACATAAACATAAAGATAAGTTAAACTGTTCGTGTGTTCTATTACAGCAAGTGAATACTTATAGGTACTTAGGACTTATAGTAGACTGCCACTTTAGCTGGAACTACCATGTGGACTCTGTATGCAATAAATTGCGATCAATCTTATGCAAATTTAATAATCTTAAGTATTTAGTGTCTAAGAGAATAATGTACCTACTATACCACGCCTTGGCTGATGCTGTGATATCTTATGGGCTGGGTGCGTATGGCCTGACCTTTCCTGTTCATACTAATAAAATTAAGGAACTCCAAATTCGAATGTTAAAATTACTAGTTACTAGAAATGTCAAAGAATCTGTTGAGAGTTATGATAAGCTATTTAAGATATGCAATATATTACCAGTACATGAAAAAGTTAAAATGGCTATTATTTTAGAACAGTATGGCAAGAGTGAGAACAAACAGGAAATGAGGTTTTCGTACCCAACCCGGTTATCAAAAAAATATAAACTAATAGTCCCGAATGTAAAAAACTATTATGGTAAACGTGAAAGAAGGTGGACCACGCCCGTATATTTAAATAACCTACCGCAAGAAATACATGAAAAAGTTAGAAATGCAAAGAGTAAAAATGAATTAAAAGCAATATTAAGAAAACATTATCTCTCAGACTGTCCTTAGAGTCACATATTTAGGTTTACACAACTGACCAAAAAATGTATGTGTGTTTGTGTGTATGTAAGTTTATTTGTTCCGCCATAGGTCAAAACACCATAAAAATTGTTTGTGATTCACATATTTTGGTTTACACAATTGACCAAAAAAGGAGTGTTGTGTTCTTGGGATTTATGTATGTGTTTTTGTGTGTATGTAAGTTTCTTTGTTCCGCCATAGGCCAAAAACATCAGAAAACTTGTTTGTGATTCACATATTTTGGTTTACACAACTGACCAAAAAAGGAGTGTTGTGTTCTTGGGATTCATGTATTTTATATGTACCTATGTGTGTTTGTATGTATGTAAGTTTCTTTGTTCCACCATAGGTCAAAAACACTATAAAACTTGTTTGTGTTTGTTTTTATAAACAACCGTATGCTTATTAGATATAGAAATACTCTAATATAATACTTAGTTTAATGAAACATGTATTAACTTAAATATAGTTAATGTTATCTATATAGGTATGTAAGTTTGTTCCGCGAGGGCTGCCGACAAACTGTTTCACAGTTTGGCAGAAAATGTAAAAAGTAATTGTAAAAATTTTTTGTGTTATAAATAAATTAAAAAAAAAAAAAGTAATCGTTTATTGCCTCCAAAATCAAACGTAAGTAGGTGGCGGCATAGAATGTTTTATAAAGTGGAGGAATGACAAAATGGCGCAATCGTTTTCTGATAATTAAATGTTAGGGCCACAAGATTTTTTTTTTACTCACAAGTGTGTTGAAAAACGTCGTATGATACACGTGCGCATTTGGTCATTACGCACACTCGGCTTTATTAGCGACCAACTTAGCACACTTGTATCATAATGTACTAAAACAGTACCAATGAAATCATAGGCAAGGTTCTATAAATAATGATATAGCGACTAATATTATCAGTGGGATAACAATCATTTTACTAATGCACCTATAGGTCTCCATATAAATATACGTTTTCGGGCTGCAATTCGCAAGTAGCTGTAAAAATTAAAACGGGTACTATAATTAAGTATTAAGATTTCAGTATTTTATTTTTAGAATCATAATGTAATAAAAACGGCGAATAGTGCGCTCGTTGCATAGAAGCAGAGTGCCAAAATCAGGGCTTGCTAACCTGGTTAAAATTCTAAACCAGCTCACTCGATGCGCCATACATTTAAAAAAAGAGCGTTTTAAATCAGTTACGGTTGAGCAAAACCATATATTATTTCTGGTTATGTTCAAAGCGCGATATCATTTCAGTTCCTGTTCAAAATACCGGAAAGACCCAAAACATTTCGCTCTTTTCGACGATCGTGTTCTATCTCGCTCTAACTATGATTATTTCTCACTCTCGCTCGATCAACCAATCTAACCAATCTACACGTTGAGAATTGCAAATGCGTAAGTGAGATAAAACGCTCAGCGATATACCCGTCCTTGTCACTCGCCCGCGCGGGATTAACCAGGTAATTTCCGCTCGCGAGACCGATTCAAAAGGGTTTTTACTCCGATCGTAATGGCCCGAGCGTTACTGCGTAACCAGGTCAAAACACTTATTTTTTAGGTTTTTTATTAATCGGTTTCAAGCCCTGGCCAAAATCAAAACCTGCCCTAATAATACAATAGTTTTTTAGGGTTCCGTAGGTTCCTACCTCAAAAGGCAAAAACGGAACCCTTATAAAATCACCAGCTGTCGCCCGCGGCTTCGCCCGCGTGAATTTCGCTTAGATGAAAAATCTTTTTGTGTTCCAAACTGTTTCAGATGTTTCGAATTTTCGATTTTTATACGTCTACAGAAAATGTTCATCAGATTAATAAAGTTTTGCTAAGGCGCCATTTCCATATAATATGTTATAGTGTAGCTGGTCTCTTGGAGTTATTCATCAGATGTTCCAGATCTTCAATTTTTATACGTCAGCAGAAAATGCTCATCAAGTTGAACGATTTTTGCTAAGGCGCCATTTCGATATACGTTATAGTGTAGCTGGTCTCTAGAAGCTTTTCATCAGATGTTCCATATCTTCAATTTTTATACATCAGCAGAAAATGCTCATCAGGTTGAACGACTTTTACTAAGGCGCCATTTCCTTAAATGTTATAGTGTAGCTGGTCTCTTGCAGTTCTTCATCAGATGTTCCAGATCTTCAATTTTTATACGTCAGCAGAAAATGCTCATCAGGTTGAACGACTTTTGTTAAGGCACCATTTCCATATTTCTTATAGTTTAACTGTTCTGTTTTGGTTCTTCATCAGGTGTTCCAGTTTTCAAAATTAATTATAGCCTAAATGTTGCCTAGTTTGTTTTTGAAACTAGTTGGTCTTTTAGTTAGAGCTATAATGTGAGATGCTTTGCGTGTACCCTTGGTGAACCCTTCTCTCCGCATGTGAAACAATTAAAATTAAATTTGGTCTGCCGGCTGTCAGTGGTTGCCACTTTGAGCTATACCTAGAACCTGGAAGAGGCTTCATTGTTGCAAAAAAAAATTTCAGAGAAAGGGTTAGTTTTAGTACATATTCAAAATATGGCATCTCCGCATGTGAAACAAGTGTGCCAGTGGTTACCACTTTGAGCTTCATTGTTGCAAAAAATAGAAAACGATCTGAGGAATGGTTAGTTTTAGTACATATTCAAAGTATGGCATCTCAGCATGTGAAACAAGTTGGTCTGCCGGCTGTCAATGGTTGCATTTCAGAGCTATGAGGCGCGAAAGTCACTGCATAGTTACGAAAAAAAACGGTAAGAGAAATGGTCAGTTTTAGTACCTATTGAAAGAATGGTGTCTCCACAGGTGAAACAAGTTGGTCTGCCGGCCTACAGTGGTTGCCACTTCGAGCTATGCCTAGGGCCTGGAAGGGGCTTCATTGTTGCAAAAAATAATATCTGAGAAATGGTTAGTTTTAGTACATATTCAAAGTATGGCATCTCCGCATGTGAAACAAGTTGGTCTGCCGGCTGTCAGTGGTTGCATTTCAGAGCTATGAGAAAACTAACCATTCCTCAGATCGTTTTTTTTTCGCAACAATGAAGCACCTTCCAGGCCCTATAGCTCGAAGAGGCAACCACTGAGAGCTGGCAGACCGACATCATTCACATTAGGGAGCTACTCTACAACCCATAAAAGCAAGTCTATCCATTCCCCTGATCGTGACGAAAATTCTCGTGAGAGGTCACGAGAATTTTCGTCACGATCAGGGGAAGGGGGTCAGGGGAAGGGGAAGGGGTCTACACGGGAAAAAGGCGTGATAGTATGTATGTAAAATTTCTTTTAACTTTTAAAGATGTAAATATTACTTGAGGAAACATAAATAGCATTATATTACGTAATTTTCGAATTCTGAGATACTAAAATAATTCAGGACATAATAGGTAATATTCTTGTCTCAAATCGGCACCAAAATTAGCAACAGTTCATTTATCGGTTACAAAATTAGAACCAATAATACCAATAGCTTTATGGCTGGACAAGTATAAAATTAAATCCAGCAACCTATCCAGCCTCACTCATGCTGTCGTGAAGTGACGTTGTCGGTTTAATTGGTCGTGTCGTGGCCACAGATGTTTCGGAGGTGTTTCCTGCATATCAGTTATTTATTGTCTTGATTTTTTTATCGTATTTTTTTTTCCTTCTTACTCGTAGTACAGCGCGCTCAAACAATCAGACTCTTCAGCTTTATAGTTGGTTAGAAAGACAGAATAAAGAGAGAGGAACAAGATAACTTGACTTATCTACTAAAGATTACTAAATCGGGTTCTAACCAGATAATTAAATAAAACCGGCCAAGTGCGAGTCAAACTCGCGTACCGATGGTTCCGTACAAGCAAAGCATCTCACATTATACCTCTTACTAAAAGACCAACTTGGTTCAAAAACAAACTTAACTTTGCAGTTTGATCCCTAAGATACATACTGAATCCAGCGCAAAAATAAGTTTGTACCACCTTCTTTTTAGACTTCCAACAACATATTTACAAATTTCAGATTTATTCCTGTAAGACTTTGCTTTTTGTCAAATTTCAAAATTTTAGGTCAACGGGATTGTAGGTTTTCATTGCTGCCTGAAATCGCGAAATATGGGAAAATTCGCAACATTTACGGTATTATCTCTTGATCGCGTTGATGTAAAATTTTGATTATTTTTTTACTGAAAGAGACCGTGGATCCAAGTATCTTGATACCATTAAGCATTCCTGAGCAAAAAAAGTTTGACAGACAGACGGACAACAAAGTGATTTTATAAGGGTTTCGTTTTTGCCTTTTGAGGTACGGAACCCTAAAAATGTCTTTCTACATTTGTGATTTCACCAACAGGACTGAAAATGAATATCCTAATTAATATCCATACAATATAGACTAGATACTTGAATATTCGAGTGAAAAATTGTGTTCCGATTTACGGGGCACCGGTGTTTGGGATGTTGATTTAACATGCAATGCGATATATTACTTTGAATGTGATTTGTTTATTTATCCATACTAATATTATAAATGCGAAAGTTTGGATGTGAGTTTGTGAGTTTGTGAGTTTGTGAATTTGTGAGTTTGTGAGTTTGTGAGGATGTTTGTTACTCAATCACGCAAAATCTACTGGACGGATTTCGATGAAATTTGGTACAGAGGTAGATAATGACCTGGAATAGCACATAGGCTACTTTTTATCCCGGGAAAAAGCACTGTTCCCGTGGGAAATTCACGCGGGCGAAGCCGCGGGCAAAAGCTAGTTGAAAATAAATGTAGTAGAATTTCAGACAAATGGCTCTACATTTTTCATTTAAAAGTAACTCATAATTCATAATTAATCTCATTTCCAACAATCTAATCAATGAAGTGCACAAGAATTTGACTTGTGTTTAGTAGAATACACAGAGAAAACCATAGAGTAAGAGAAAAAAATCCCTAGAGACAAAGGAAGCGGGGTATCAGATATGGTTTTTGTCTATGTTGGTAAAGGACAGGTAATCAGGTACAGCTTATCTGTAAAGTCCTGACATTAAAGTTCGAGGAACTAACATTGATGATGTGTCTGGCAACACCAAACGTATGTACATCAGCTGTCAATGCTGTCAACAATATTGAATTGTTTTTCGTTTGTATTTTTATTGTTTTAATTAAACTGCAATAAATTAAGACCAAACTACGCAGAAAAGTTTAAAAAATGAGTAAAGTAAATCAGAGTCGCACGCGGGAATTGATTTTTAAAGTTTTCCAGCAATGTTTTGCGGAGTGCAAGGATGGACGAATTTTGTGAGATTTCGATGATATTTATGGGAGAACAACATATATTATGGGTATGTAACCGTGTTATTGTTTGTTTTTTATCAACCTGAAGTTACAAATATACTGAATTTACGATTTTTAAAAGAAAAAAGGTATTGTTTACATCGTACACTTTTAGGTTAGACTAAAATTGTAAATAGGTCATATTATAGTATGATCATAAATTTTTGATACATTATGACGGTACATATCAGTCTATTCGGGTTTTCTATCAATTTTGAATTTGAATTATTTGTTTCTTGTGAATAAGTTATTGTTTCTATTCTGTTACAATTTTTATTCCTTTTTTTTAGGAAAACCAAAGAGTACAGTTAGGCCCATAGTCAACGAAGCAACTTGTTGAAGAGGCCTTCTACAGCATCACATCTGAATATGGAAAAACTGCTGCCATTACGTTGAGACGCTCAAAAAAGAGTACTATGAGCGAGGACGTTACCTGTATCTAGATATAGACGAATTGATTGTTCGCTTAGGCGATGATAGCAGCAGTGGTGACAGCAGCTGTAGTGATGACAGTGCCGCTGATGAAAGCGGCAACGAAACGTTTCTTGTTGTTGAATATTTGGACTCCGATGATGAGTGAATGTGATCAACCTTAGTATTTTAACTATAAAACATTCATCATCATCGTCAGCCTTCCATGACCCACTGCTGGGTATAAGCCTCCTTTTGTATACGCCAACATTTCCTATCCTGAGCCATTGCAACAAACATTATTAAAAACATTATTCTGGTTAAATTAAAAATGTTTAGTAAAACTTTTCATAAGCAAGGTACCTACTGTAAATAAAACGGAAACAATATGACTGAATAATGTGTTTTATTTATTAGCTCGCTTTACCTGAATGAACTGCTAGTATCAAAATTATTTTGGTCACACTATATAGGGTTGCTACATGCACATCAGTGGCGCCATCATTTAATTTCAGGACTTAATAGACAGACTGTAATATCTTCTGTGAGCACAGACATATAATAATAGTTAAAAAAAAAATATTTCTGTGTCTGTGAGATACATTTTTGTCAAGTTTGACATTTGGTATGTTTTGATCATGGAAGTAAAAACAAAAGTACTTATTACTTCCATGGTTTTGATTCCCTAGAATTTGTCAACAATCTGTAAAAAAATTGAATTTGGAGAACACTAATAAGAACGTTTTTGGGCTTCATCTGACAATCAAGTTTGTAAGTCTATTAAAGAATGTTTTTTTTCTATGTCTGTGGAGAGAACCATGGCAATTTTATAATCACCATAGTTCCAAGCAAGCGATGCTCATCATCTTTACATATACATTTAAAGTGGGGACTTTAAATGTATATGTAAGGATGATGGCGGGGGCGCCACGTCTGTCTGTCTCTTTCGATAAACTCAAAAACTACTGAACGGATTTTCATGAGATTTTCACCAATCTAAATTTACGCGGCAAATCCGCGGGAAAAAGCTATTAAAATTATGTACCTACAAAAATCTACTAATTCATCATTCATTATGTTTTCGCCTTTAGTGAATGACGATCTGATCTGGTCTTCCATGCTGGTCTGGAAGCGAAGAAAAAACAAAGAAGGTGCCAGCTGCTTCTCTTTCCGCGCAGATTGTTAAAGTCAATCGAGGGAAAGAGTTTTACTGGGGCTTCCTCCACTCATCAGGCTAGCATCCTGTCACAATACCTGAATCTCCATTCCATCAATAAGCCCACTATTCAGCTAAGTGTGGTCTCATGACTTTTGGCTCTATCTACCCCGTAAGGGATAAATACGTGATCCTGTATCTATATGAATGAAGATTCCCATTTCGACTGTAAAATGTAACAGGACACAGACGCCCCGTTCCAGCTCACGTTCCGTTACATCTACTCCGGTCTCGTACTATGCAAATTACCGACTATAACGCGTCAAATGAAGCGTAGCCCACAGTCTATGGCTTGTGTCTATAGCGTCAAGGGAAAGACTACAGCGGAATTTATTGAAGAGATACTCTGTAGAACTAGCAAAAGGTTTAGAAATGATAAATAAATATACACGGACAAAATTAAATCACACAGAGCTCCAAAGTAAGTTTGAAACTTGGATAGCAAAGGAAACAAGATACAGAAAAACGCTCTGATATTTTTAAATCCTAATCCTAACTAATATTTTAATGCGAAAGTGAGTTTGTTTGTTACCTCTTCACGCTTTATCTACTGAACCGATCTTCCTGAAATTTCGCATACACATTTAGCAGTACGGAGAAGGACATAGGGTACCTTTCATCCCGGGAAAAAGCACTGTTCCCGTGGGAAATTCACGCGGGCGAAGCCGCGGGCAAAAGCTAGTAACATAATATTTTTATTTTCTAATTTACATAAATGCGGTTTTTTAAGGAAAACATTCCAGAAAGCGAGAATAACTCTTAAATGATAGGTTTGTTTTGTTGGGAGTGAGAAACAACTGATACCGAGTAATGGAAAGACTTTGTAATAATGTAGGGCGCAAATTAAAATAAAATGTTCGTAATTTTTATTGACTTTGAATGTCTTTCACAATATTGTATGTATGTCTTCCTGTTTAGACGACCTCCGTAGCCTAACGGTCACTACGCCGGACTGCCACACAGGAAGTCCCGGGTTCGATCCCCGGTCGGGTCAAGATGGAAAATGATCTTTTTCAGATTGACCTGAGTCTTGGATGTTTATCTATACTTATGTATATGTATCTGTTATAAAATATGGTATCGTTGAGTTAGTATCCCATAACAAAAGTCTCGAACTTACTTTGGGGCTAGCTCAATCTGTGTGATTTGTCCGTATATATTTATTTTTTATTTATTTTTTTTGTTTATTCTTGCACCACACTGGATATAGAGTACCTACTTGGACAATCGGACATTCGGACGTGCGCGGGCGTCACTCAACTTTCCTTCGCCAAGTTCCACTGTTTTTGTCATCATTGTGACCAAAGTTTTTATTCTTTTTGTTACTAATGACAGACGAACGGTAGGCACTGTTTTGTTACACCGATTCACTTTTCTTTCTTTCTGCAATATTCTTTTTAGTATCACTTTTAAACTGTTGTATATTAGAAACTTACATTTATTGATATTTTAAAGATTTCAACCGACATACGGTAGAGAAGAGTAAAAAAATAAAAAATTGTAAGTCACCAAGATACAAGTTTACCTCATTAATATATATGTTTTTAAATTATAATTTTAAGAAAAGATAATTTATTTTTATTTTTTTTTACAGTAAAATATAACAAATTAAGTGTTATATATAAATGCGGTGGATAAATAAAATTTTACACTAAAATAACTATACCAGCTGCGCCAACGATACTGCGTTCCCTTGGGAATTTTAGGAATTGACAAACATACTCTGTTATTTTCAACCTTTCACATTTATAATATTAGTAAAAAGTAAGACGTATGGCGACAGAAGATAGGAGGTTAATTACTAGAAGAAGAGTTATACAGGGTTATTTGTAATAAACGCAAAACCTTCTTAGGGGTGAAAGTACTCATAAATATGAACATCTTTTTGTATGGGACCGACTCTGAAATCTCAAAAAAAAAATCAGCTGTTCCATACAATTTGCAACACCTACTCGCCCAAAATGTATGGAACAGCTGATTTTTTTTTTGAGATTTCAGAGTCGGTCCCATACAAAAAGATGTTCATATTTATGAGTACTTTCACCCCTAGGAAGGTTTTGCGTTTAATACCAATAACCCTGTTTATTACACAGCCAAAACTACTGGGCGTAGGAATCTGAAATTTGGCAATGTAGGTTCCTTAGGGAGTGTAGGGGAGCACAAAGAGAGGATTTTCCGAAATTTCGGAAATTTTTCACGGGAAAAAGTTTGCCCATTTTTGCCCATGCTAACTAATATTATAAATGTGAAAGTGTGTTTGTTTGTTACCTCTTCACGCTTTATCTTCTCAACCAATCTTCCTGAAATTTCGCATACACATAGTTAGAAGTACATAATGAGAACGACATAGGGTACCTTTTATACCGGTAAAAAGCACTGTTCCCGTGGCAAATTCAAGCGGGCGAAGCCGCGGACAAAATCTAGTACACTATAAGTTTTTCGAAAGAGACTTAAGTCTGTGCTTAAGTCTTTCAGCTTGTAGTGAAAAATCTCAATAACCTAATTTTAGTGTCATTAGTGCCACATAGCATGTCACCAGCTCATGGTTGTCGTAACAGTCGACACTTTAATGTGTAATAAAATATAATTGTCATCTTTATTATAATCGTTTAAAAGATTTCTGCGTCGAATCGGGTACTCACGCGATGATGGTTTAATGCTTAAAGTTTTTTTTGCATTTTAGGATGAGCTAACTCAGCGGACAACATTTCAGGAATAATTAAAGCACTTAGCTTTTCCCTAGACTTCGTCCGCGTGGAATTTACTCTTGTTAATATCTCACTTTCTAAGCGGCGTTTGTAGATGATACATATGTACCGCATAAAATTTATTAGTTTTTGCGAGGTGTATAAAAAAAAACAGATGTAGAAAAAAGAATCCCCATATAATCTCTATTCTTTACCTAGAGTTGCTCGCTTTAAATCTAGTCATCATGTGATATAAAAAATATGTACATTCTTAGTTATAAAAACACATTTTTTTTATTTACTCACTAGGTAGTTTTTTAGTTGGTATTGCCGCCTAATTTTGATCTTATTAGCAGGTCATATTATTATCAGGATAAGTTGAACTACGCCACAAAGATGTCACGATTCTTCTCAGACCCGGTAAAAAATATTTGGTACCCCACTAAATTTAGTCATTTGAGTTTATTTGCTAACACATTGTAAGTCTACGCTAAATCGATCGATTTCTAAATCCGTAAAAGGGAGACAGTTACCCGACCTGATCCTAATGAGCGAAGCCTCTATGTAAGTTTGGCTTATCGCCAATAAAGACTTTTGTGGACAATCGAAAACTGTCGGTAAAAGTGGCGGCTGTTAATTATATTTTGCTTTGTATACTTAAAAAGATAATCTTCATAAAAAATATATTTATTTCTAGCTTTTAATGACCTATAGAAAACTTTGATCTAGTGTCAGAGTCTTTTTCTTTAATTAAAAAGTAAGAATTTTGTACTTTTTTGGTAGGTACTTAAAAATAGACTTATCAAATTACAATATACATTACAACATTACAATACCAAATACCCAAATTAATAAACAACCTACCCTTAGCACTAAAACAAGAACTTAATACCAGAAATATTAAAAATAAATTAAAAACATATTTTATTAATAAAATTAATGACGATAGTTAAAATCACCCCGTGTGATACCGGGACGGGCTTAGATGCATACGCGCGGCACAGCAGAATAAGTTTTGTACCCACCTACATATTTTATTCTCGATGATGAATGTCATGCCAGTGTACGTTTAAACCTAATAACTTGGTTTTTGTACACTGTTAGCAGTTAAGTTTTGTGACAATATGTGTTTGAATTAAATAAATATATATATATATATATATATACATATATATATATATATAATATATATATATATATATATATATACATATATATATACGTATTTATTATATTAGTAAAATATATATATATATATACTAGCTTTTGCCCGCGGCTTCGCCCGCGTGAATTTCCCACGGGAACAGTGCTTTTTCCCGGGATAAAAAGTAGCCTATGTGCTATTCCAGGTCATTATCTACCTCTGTACCAAATTTTATCGAAATCCGTCCAGTAGATTTTGCGTGATTGAGTAACAAACATCCTCACAAACTCACAAACTCACAAATTCACAAACTCACAAACTCACATCCAAACTTTCGCATTTATAATATTAGTATGGATAGTATGGATACATATATATAAATCTTTTCCAATTCAATGGAACTCTGATAGAGTTAAAGCTCTATGAGAGTTCCATTGAATTGGCATTCTTTTTGTGTGGCTAAAGATAAAATATCAATTCTAACACATCCATACTTCCATTACTAATATAATAAATACAAAAATTTGTCTGTTTTTCTGTATTTCGTTTACGCTTTTACGGCTAATTCCCAAACGCCACATAACTAAGTAATTCTCATTTAGGGAGGCATACTTGAATATTATCTATACATATAATAAAACAGTAAAAATATTTTGTCTGTACATTTAATGTTTTTGACTGAAATGGATAGAGGGAGACCTAAAAAGAACAATAGAAAGCAAAAAAATTTTTTTGGAATTTCTTGTCTGTCTGTCTGTCTGTCTGTCTGTATGTATGTACGCGTTTCACGCAAAAACTACTGGACGGATTTGAATGAAACTTTTTTTGTTGTATAGCTATTAAACCTGGCCAACATATAGGCTATAATTCATTTTGAAAACTGGAACACCTGATGAAGAACCATAATGGAACATCTAAACTATAAGTAATATGGAAATGGTGCCTTAACAAAAATCGTTCAACCTGATGAGCATTTTCTGCCGACGTATAAAAATTTAAGATCTGGAACATCTGATGAAAAGCTCCAAGAGACCAGCTACACTATAACATATATGGAAATGGCGCCTTAGCAAAAATCGTTCAACCTGATGAGCATTTTCTGCTGACGTATTAAAATTGAAGATCTGGAACATCTGATGAAAAGCTCCAAGAGAGATTTTTCATCTAAGCGAAACTCACGCGGGCGAAGCCGTGGGCGACAGCTAGTACTTAATAAGTTTAAAACAGACATTATCAACATTTTTGGGATAAGCTGTATAATGATACAGCTTATCCCAAAAATGTTGTCCAACCAATGGGTTGGAGCTGTTAAAAATATTATGTCAATCAAGAAACACTATCGATTGGAAACTCTACATTATCTTCTTTTTTTACGTGCGTTAAAAAATTGTGTCAATCAAAAATCACTATCAATTAGGAACTCTACATTCTTCTTTTTAAGTGCGGTAATATTGGAGTGGTTTTTTCTGTTGTTATAACGAACTATTATAAACTTATTATGAGCGACAATTAATTATTATTTTAAAAGGTATTTGTAGGCACTTGAAAGCTTCGTTTTCACATTATACCATCGACTTTTTCTAATAAGCTTTTTAGAAAAAAGTCGATGGTTAAGAATGCTTAAGAATAAGATGGTTAAGAAGCTTATTATAAGATCACTGTTCGATTTTTTCCATATCAAAGTTTCAAAAAATCTTTATTCAGTTGAGTACCTACAAAGAATAATAAATTATAAAACAGTTTTTATAAAAGGCGCTTCGTTTAAGTTGTTTTGTTTGGAATTATGATAGTTCAGTATAAAAATCTCTCAATTCCTCAATCTAACTTCTTCAGAATCGTTCAGAATAAAATTCTTATTAACTTGGAATTGTGTTTATATTATCATGATTTCGTTATCACGAGCACAATATTTTTACTGCGCTCATTCATGCATCGACATACAGCACGTTTTTGATAAAATATAAATAAAACTGTGTTTATTAGATAAAGCTCGATAGAGTATGGCATTGAACGTATTTCAACGCACAACCTATATTGATAGAGCATAGTAGAGTTACAGTTAAGTGATAATTCCAGCGCTATCTGGTGGTTCGCAGTTAAACGATAACATAACTGGCAGTAGTCTTTACATTGCTTTGAAAGTTTAAAGACCGGCTCTACGTTTGTTTCTACAGTAACCGAGATAATTTCACTATTTATTTCGCTTTTAAAGTCTATAAAATTGTTGCATTTAGGAACTTTGATATTAAAGTCAAGGAAAATATTTACTAACGCTATAATTGTAACATCTGGTCCTGGACTCTACATTTTGTTTCCCGCTGTCGCCGCTAGATGCGCCACTGAGCAGCCATGGAGCGAGATTCAATATGGCGTCGCCATTCGCCTCTGGAACAGGGCGGGGAGTACAGTCACCGATCGACTTTACAATATACCTCCGCGTATTTTCGTTGGAAACAACGTTTAGTGACTCGAACGCGAGTGTTATAGTGAAATAATCTAGTGTTTCAGTGTTCGTTTCAGCTGTTTGTGTTATAAATTGTGCATTATGGTGATTTTGTGGTGAAAAACGTGAAAGGACTTTAGGGTAACAATGTCTAGCAGTTGACATGTTTATCTGTGTCGTGTGTGAAGATTTTCCCTTCGCGTGAGGTGTGTGTGTGTGCGTGCTGGCGCTGTGTGCGTGGCCGTGGACACGAGTTACGAAGATCCAATGATGGATTGCTTTTCCATGGATGTATAGGTAAAAATCACTCTTTAATATATCACATAGCTCTCAAAGCGGACGTATGTAACTCTCCTAGACTGTGTCTGAAACATTCCGTGCATCGGGATGGCTTTGTTTTAAATCGTGCCTCTTTATTTCGCTATTTGAGTGTGAGGATGTATCCTTGAATCGATAGGGATAACGTGGCTATGAAACGTGTATGAAATGTACAGCTTTCTTGTTTTCTAGTTTCTTTATCGCGATAAATGAGGTTGCTCGGACCTTGAGGCGCCGAGATCTTACGAAATATTTTCCTCATCGGTTCATTGTCTAAATCGCGGTTATTTTTATTACGATTCTTTATATTTACATGACATAATTTGACTTCAATAAAAATCCAATTAGGATCTAATTGTGTATAAGATTCAAGTTTATTATCGCCTTTTGTGTTATTGAAAATAAAGCAAAACTCTCACTAAGTAGGTTCGCCGGAGCCGTAAGCTTTTTATCAAAGCAATTCACACGCACACACAAAGTGTTGCTTATTCCATTGAATCTTAATTCATTACATTCATGCGGAGTCGCGAGAGAATATGGTTCCCCTCGTTCGTTGCTGCCTCTGGTTATCAGCTTACAAAATGTTGGGAGTCCTTCTCGCTCTAACGTGCAGCTAATTTGAGTAGTCCGTCTCTTTCCGACGCATATTGCGCGTTTTTCTTCTTTTGCCGCGTCATATGTCAGTGTTGGGACAAGAGCTGTAGAGTATTTTGGAAAGTGTAGTATCTTTTAGATTTGAGGTTGACGGCGTGACGTAATTGATTGAAGGTCTTTGTTTGGGGGTATGTTTGGAGGGTAGTTTTGGTACCTGTGGGGGAGGAACTGCGCAGGGTGTCGCGCAGTCAATCTCCTGGAGGTGCCGGGGACGCACGTGCTGCTCCAGACTCGCGGATGCCGCCAATCGCGAATCTATTGTTTCGAAAAGTGCACTAATTTGACAAAAACTGATTGGATTCTGGATAACCTTCAGTATTTATAGGTAAAGTAAGTTGCTGTGGCGTTTTATTTTGATAATTCTGTCAGTCCAAATTGTCAATTATCTTCTTAAATGTTATGTTGTCATAAAGATATCGATAATTTTGTCTAGAAAATAATTTAAACACAACCGTAAATACTCGTAGATATGATGTTATTTTTAACAATGAAAATCCAAACAATGTTACAAAAACAAACATGGTAACGATCCTTGAAATACCAAATAAAATTAACTACGCATGCAAACAGAGCTTAACTTAAAAGAAGACAGCTGAACGCACCATAAATAAACAATATTCATAAAAATCTGCAAGTTTATTGTCAAGCAGTACGTGAATATGTAAATATAAACTATATTTTAAGCGAAATACTGAATTTGTTCGCTGGCTGAGGGGGCGCCTAAGCGCAAATGTCTTCTATATTGTTATTCATAGGTCTGAACTCATTATGCAAAGCGAAATGCCGTATTATGCAGATGATAACAATAATGACTCTGAATTTATTCTAATACCCAATGTGGAAGAAAGAACAGTACACTCCCGTCCGTTCCCATTGTCCTTAACCATAGGGGAAAATGTGGCTATGTCAAGGGACAACACTACTAAAATTTTCCTGTTGTCAGTGAGGGCAGAAACTAATAAAATTGTTGCAAAGTTACCTATTTTAAATGTAAATTCTTGTGTGCTAATAAAGTATTCTTGTTGTTGTTGTATTTTCGACATCTATAAAAGATTCTAACATTACGATAAGAACATAAAAGATTATTAGGAATCAACTTGGTGAATAAAGGAAAATCTACTGGTTATGCCCCTTACTGGTCGGTCACATTAGGAAAATTTTAGTAACGTTATCCCCAGTGGGGGGCGGGGCTTGGAAGACAACGGGAATAAATTCTTAGAGAAGACAAGACAACGGAACAGCATGGGAAATCTGCAAAGACTTTATAAGCCATAAAACATTCATGGAATCAAGCTCCTAATTTTACGTACGTGGTACAAGATTAAGAATTACGAGTTTCTCAACTCGGTCCCGTAATCTCGAATGTAATTACTGTCACACTGTCTCGGGAGTTTTATGTTTCTCTAAATGCCAAAACCATTTAAATAATTTACTTGAAGTCACCTACAATATTAGGTTTACCAATATTGCAGTAATTTATTTTTGCTTAAGTATTTCTTTGTTCTTTTTCATCTTTTACTTGCTTGTGTTGTGAATTGTCTACATCTATCTATTCTTCATATTTTTCTAACCTTAAATATATAGGATTGATCAAGAGGTAAGCCCAACAACTACATATTCAATAAATTTTCCTAAAATTAGCAGCCAATAATATTGGCCATATTCGCTGCATTACGAGTTAACGATTTTGCCCAAATACAAATTGATCGCACCGTTATGTGCAAATTATACTCTAATCAATGTATACTTAATTACCTGAAATCCATTCACAGAGTAGAAATTCATGGTAGTATAAAATTCTGCAACATCGCAAAATGACCAAACTATTTGTATTCATTAAATATTATTGTGTATTTTTGGTATTATTTCTAGCATTTGGGATTTTTAAATATAATTGCCCGTAGTAAATCTTTTCTTAATGAATATTCATTAACTGGAATTTTAAACAAAATGTGAGGTCTTTATTTACTTATTTTATTTAAAACTTTATTGCACAAAGTTTTAAAAATTATGTATTGCCTTTTAAAAAAAAGAGTGAAGCTCCAAGCTTACAGCTGTTATATTATAATTTGCTAATAAGTAAATAGTACAACTTACCTATTGTTATTTAAATGCGGCGCGAAATAACAATAAATAGGTAATTAAATATTAAAATTTGTTCGATATTAACTTTATGAATTATTTACATTGCAATTAAAGTACCTAAATGAACTATAACCACGTGATTGTAAAACATTTACGGAAATTCTCAATTTATTTGTGAAAATTGCGATATACTTCGAAGGGATATTATTTTGCCGTAAACGTAATATGTACCTATTTTAATTACATAAAAATGTGAGTTAATGTATGTTTAAGTCACACTACTTAATCGATCTTAACATATAATTTTAAAAATAAAATAAACTAAAAATATCCTGAATAAGTAAGATTAAATTATATCTACATCATTATCTATACAGATATTATCAGCACCTTAATGCAAGGTTAAACTAATAATATTACGGACAGAGTAATTAGCGAGCTTTAGTATTACTTAAGTTCCGTACAACTGTACATATTTATACTGTGGTACACGTCTATTTTGTGGAGACAGAATGTATCACTTTTCCTGTTCCATTCAAAGCAGAAGTTATGAGAGTTTTTTGAAGAGATTTATCGGGGTGATTATTTGAAGATGCGCATTTTGGCCTAATAAAAGAGATCGTGAAAAATTTTGCTCATAGAACGTTCTTTATATGTTAAAGGCGTTCTTTGATTCTATCCATACAATATTCTTCGGGAGGGCCACTAAAAACTCTTTTAGTTTTTCAGTTTTCAGCTATTATTTTTTTATGCAAACGGTAATGATGAATTTAAACAAATGGTAATTATGTTCAAAAATGGTAAAGAGAAAAATATGAAATGGTAAGTAGATTTCAGGAAAAAACAAAAGAAAATAATTGAAAATCAGGTTTATTGGCTTTAGGTGTCGCACTGAGTATAATTTCAATTTCAAATTTACCCTCCAAATGACCACCGAACTGAACCTTGCTCGAAATGTCGATCCCCAGAATTCCAATACTTGGCTTCGCATTTAGGGCAGTGCCTTCAAAATGGCTCTATCGCAAAAGGGGTTTCTTGGCAGAGAACTCACAGACTTGTGTCGTGTTAGGGTTGTATTGGACTAGGTTAAGACTCATTCCGAGACTCGCTCAAGAGACACGTTAACGTCAAACGCAATCCTGTTTCGACACTCCTCAGTAGCCTCACGAGAGAGATTAGCACGTCCATGATATAAGTAATCTCCAGTACTGTCATCTGCATAACAATGCATGTTGCTGATTTACAACATGTCATTGATATGCAGAATGAACAGTGTGGGTGACAGGACTTGGGGGACGCCAGCTTTCACAGGTTTAAATTCAGAGCATGATCCGTCAATAGCGACCTTTATGCTACGTTCCCGGAGAAAGCTGTCCAGCCTTGCGCAAAATCACTCGGGAAACCCGTACGAAGGTAATTTGGAGAGACACGCCTTGTGCCATACCCGATTAAAGGCTTCTCCACGTTCAAACTAAAGCCACAGCCTCGCCTTTACACTCAATTGCCTCAGCCCAACGATGTGTTAGATAAACAAGAAGATAACCAGCTGAGCGGCTGCGACAGAATCCATATTGGCGATCACTTAGCAGCTGGTGATCCTCAAGATACCCTAGAAGCTGCTGATTAATAATGGTTGCCATTATTTCGCATAGTATGGAGGTAATGGCAAAAGGCCTGTAGTTTGACGGATCTGAGCGATCTCCTTTTTTAGGGATCTGGTGCACAAGGGCCGATCTTCAAGATTTCGGAACAATACCTGAGGAGTAGGAGAGCCAAAACAACTGCGTCAAAACCAATACCAGCTCAGGGGCTCATGTTTTTAGCACGACAGCTGGGGATGCCATCAGGCCCGCACGACTTGTTGATGTTCAGGGAACGGAGTACTTTGCGCACAGTACTTTGCACGAAGCGGACGTCAGGCATAGAAGCACTACACTTTGGGATTAATGGAGGGGTGTTTCCCTGGTCATCAAGGGTTGAGTTCGCCGCGAAAAGAGAGGTCAGTAGGTCGGTTTTGTCTTTCGGGGAGTAGGAAAAAGAGTCGTAACCCTGCGTAGAGGTGGGAGCGATGGCCGACAGAAGTTACCCAGGCCCTTGATTCTACAAATTACAAACGTAGATGTCGTGCTTCAGTTGTATCTTAAAGGCCAAAGAAATCGTAATAAAACATAGAAGTATTATAGAGATCTTGTCACTTTATTTCAATTTCCTGACCACCAAAACGCATGACTTCCAAAGGGATGACGGGATAGGCTCTCGCCAACTCTGCCGATGAACTAGGCCTTAGCAGCAGCCATTTGGCTTTTGTAGGACCTGGAGGCAGAGTTATATTTTTTCATTCGTATTTGGATCAGCGGCAGCCCGCTCTGCAGCCCAGGCTTGGTAAGAGTCCTGTTTCTGGCTAGATGCCGAACGCCAAGGCCCCCCAAACCAGAATGAATGAATGAATGAATGTTTATTTGCAGTAAAAGTGGTACAAGAAAATACAGTTGTTAAATAATATGTGTGAATCTCATTTTAACCTATCTAGGCATGCAAAATCTTTAAATCAATATCTAATATAGCAATTATAATGATGAATTAATAACAAATAGGGACCCAGAGCTTGGACCCTCCACCGATAGGCACTGCAGAATTTGAAATGGATAATTCCATCCCCTGCAGTATCACATCGGCGACAGCGTCAGCATCAGCATAGGCGCTGGGATCATCCAGCGAAAAACAAACCATCCTAATCTGCCGATCTGTTGTGCCATATGCAGCGAGAACCAGTAACTGGTAAGTGTGACATGCGTAATAGGCACGATACTCCTTTCCAGTAGTGCTCAGGATGCGAGGTTAGCAGGAGGTCCAACAAGGATGGGAACTGGTCGTTCACGTCTGGTACCCGCATGGGCGTGGAAACAAGCTGCGTTAAGTTGTAGGCCAAAGCGAAGTAGCGTACAGATCTTTCCGCGTGTCGGTTCTATTTGATCCAAGCCAGTCGATGTGGTGGGCGTTGAAATCACCCAGAACCACAATTTCGGCGGAAGGGATCTGTGCGAGAAGGGTGTCAGCTACAGTCTGAATGTGCTCGATCAGCCGGTCGGTCTCGAGGTCCCCGCTGTGGGATCTGTACAGGCATGCATAAAAAAGAATGCGGTCAACGCATTCTACTCGCAGCCAGATGATAGACAGATCCCTACCATCAAGATTCACTAGGCAATGACAGCAAATACCTTCACCAACGTACACGCACACTCCGGCTTGGTGCACAAAGTTGTGTTCCAGATTATAACCCGGGTATAACAGATACAAAGTGTCAGCTGGGAAGGATATTTTCGTCTCAGAGAAAAAGAGCAGGTCAGACCTTGCCGTCTCGAGGTGATGGTGGACGACGTTATGATTGGAATGAAGTCCCCTAATAATATTAGTGAAGTTTATAGAAAGCGTAGAAGGGGATGCCTGTACTTTATCGTTAGAGAAATGAGCGGCACTGTGCCCTCCCCAGCATACATAATGCAGCCTGAGCTTATAGGCTCAGGGGGGGATTCTCCGGTACTGGTACCCTCCTGGGGTAGTTGTTATTTTAGTTCCGCTGGCATATTAGTCGTCATAATAACTCAAAACGTATAAAAATAACATATCAGTAGTCAGCAAATAAAATTAAAATATAATTTCTCATCACCATTCATATTAGCTAATTACCGTACCGCACCATATTCGTAAACAGTGAATGGTATAATATGGTAAATAGCAAAATGGTAATTAGAAATTTCGATGTTTGTTCATTTTGATCACGTTTCGTACTACTTACTATTTTGAAACCTACAAATACTTAAAACAAACCGTTAAATGTCTATAATAAAACCTTATTAATGCAATGTTATACATCTACTTACCACTAAACACACAAACTGTAAAGAGAACGTGAAAAAAATAAAATCGAATTCGGAGTCTTTGACCACAAAATTTTCGACACTGAAGCATTATTTGGCATGTTTGCTCCGATCGATCGACGAGCGATGCTGCAGTCTACCCGACAAAGTATTAAGGGTAAGCGCAAGTTAATTAGAAGCAAAGAAATTAAGGTGACAACGTTCTCGAACGGTAGTGAGTGTGTAACGCTGGGACATTTTTAAACCTCATTTTTAACTATTGTAAACTAATCTTTGAGTATTTTTATTTTAACGTGGACTTAACAACAACATTCTATTTAAAGAATTTATTGCGTAAAGTACGTTCTTTATGATACAACTAGAGAAATAAAATATTTTGTGTCAAAATCCGGGGAAAGGGACACGGATGGTAATGTGAATTTCGAAAGATAATTGAAAATATAACAAAATCTATTTAATTTAACATTAGTTTAATAACTGCCCCCGTTAAAATAGATAAGGGTCCACCTCAAAGTTAGCCAAAAGTTAAAAATAAATGAAATTTAAATAGTTCTTTTAGCCTGGAACAGCGATTTGCACGTATTCAAATAATCACCCATCTATAAGACGTTGTAAGAGTCAATAAATTGTGTCTCAATAACTACAATAAATGTATTTATTTACATGTCAGTGTCATAAGAAATAAATAACAAGAATAACCGTTTTAATAATAACTATTCAATAAAGTAAAACAGTATAATAGTAAAACAGTTAGTATTTTATATTAACTGTTTTACTAAATTACATACTTACTAAATAAATGTTATTTTTGCTAGAAGTAAGAATCATCGAATTACCTTTTTGGAAAACAGAATAATAGTCTGATTACCGCAAAAAGATTTTCATAACACATTTCTCGGAACAAAACGGTTTTGAGCGAACATTTCTCTTAAAGTCGACCTAATGACTAAAAATATTTCTCCAACAAAGATCCCTGCAACATAGGTAGTAAATTATACCGTACAAGATGGGGCGGGCTGCACATAGTTAGCGAAGTAACCGCTACCTCTGGTTTAATATTGATGGATCGCAACCAGAGGCAGGCGACACGGGCCGACACAACTTGGACTATTCTCAAAACGACCAGCCTAGGATAAACCTAGGGTTGCCAACAGTTTACTATTTACTTTAAGTCAAAGTCAATTTTTTTTATTGAAACTTGGCCTTCAAAGAAGGCTCTTTTAACGTTGATAACTATTTATTTAATCATAATATATTATGTCTCAAAGCTACAAACTACTAGCATTTCGGAATGACCACTGCTGAGAAGAAATGCCGAAAGAAACTCATGAAACAGTCTTGGTCGCCTAGCATGTCAGAGGGGATATTCATTAACTTTATACATACACTAGATTGTGTACAGTCAAAAATAAAATAAAATATAAGAAACAAATAATAATAAAATAATAAAATAAATATAAAATAATAATAAAATAAATAATAAGATCTATTGTACAGTTAGATGTAGAGAAACCTGTCCCCCTAAGATAGGATTCGTATTCTTATGACTGTATTATTTATTTTGTTTTAATGTGTGTGTGATGATGACAAGTTACGAGCCATTTAATTGGCCTAACCATACTGTAAAACACAATCTCCAAACTAAAAAAATCTCCACTAAAATTGACAGTGTTCCTCTCGCGGTTCAAAAGTTCTTACCCATGACATTTTGGAAGGAAACCTCTACGTCCTTTCCTAGTGGGGAATCTCTCCGGTCGGTCCTTCATGACTGAAGATCATGATCATGGTGGGATGAAATTCTAGAACGGACGAACTGTCTCCCAACGGCTCCTGTCGGCTGCGATGTTAGTAACAGTGTAGAATTTCGGTGTAGTGGGGAATAGACGAACTGAAACTGGTCATTTTCAAGAAGTCCAGCGTAGTATAAGTCGTGATTTAATCGGCCGGTGGCAAGAAGTAAATCAACATAGTTGTGACAAGTTATGTTACTTGCCCCGGAATTAAGGCTTCTTGCCAGTTATGTAATCTGTGGCTTATTTTGCTGGTTGGAATGATTGAATAAATATGGGTACGAATGCGAATGATTTTGTTACAATTTTAATTTAGACATTTGATTAAGACATAGAAGATAACGTGTGTACTGTGTAATCTAACTATCCTAACTAATATTATAAATGCGAAAGTGAGTTTGTTTGTTTGTTACCTTTTCACGCTTCATTTACTGAACCAATCTTCCTGAAATTTTACACACACAGTTAGAAGTACGGAGAAGGACATAGGGTACCTTTCATCTCGGGAAAAAGCACTGTTCCCGTGGAAAATTCACGCGGGCGAAGCCGTGGGCAAAAGCTAGTAATAATATATCGGTTTTTTTTTGTAGGCACAGTATTTTTTTAGTTATCTTTGTCCCACTGCTGGGGAAAACCTACCCTAATTTTCTCCACGTTTCTGTCTTTTGCCTTTTCTTTCCAGTTCCTATCGAAATTATAGGTTAAAAACAGGTACATTATAGGTTGAAATAAAAACAGGCATGGTATAGATAGAAAAAAAGGACTTCCAACTATTTCGGTGAATATTTTGATTTATTAATTTATTTTGAGCTTTTCATGGTTCAAAATGTGATAATTTTAATTTGTGTGTGTTTATACATTTTAAAATTAATCAAATTGCGAGCCACGATGTTACAGGAAATATTCGTATACATAAAAACATGTTAACTATAATTGGGAATGCTTTTATGCTTGTCATTCCAGTAATAAAATATTCCGAAATATAAAAAGTGTTTTTGCATTTTCGCACACAATCATTCGATTGAATTGCAGCCGCAAAAATAAATTAATAATGAGTGCTGCCGCTGTTTGTCTGTTGATTGTGTGCGCTCCGCTGTGAAATAGAAAAATATTGAGTTTTGCCGGCAATTCAAATACATTTTCATAGGAAATATACATTTGTTGTTTGACGAATCACGCCAAAATGGCTGGATAAAGGATTTAAATCTGAAACTGTAACCAATTAAATCCTACTAAATGCGAAAGTTTGGATGTGAGTTTGTGACTTTGTGAGGATGTTTGTAACTCAATCACGCAAAATCTACTTGACGGATTTCGATGAAATTTGGCATACGGGTAGAAAAATACCGGGAACAGCACATAGGGTACATTTTATCCCGAAATTCCCACGGGAGCGAAGCCCCGGGCGCAGCTAGTATGTATATATAGCACCTAGGCTGTTTTATATCCGGAATATCCCAACTAAGCAGAGCTACGGGGTGCAACTAATCTTAAATATTAATAAACTGTACTTATTTATTTTTGGATTTTTGAGCATCTCAGATGCAATTAGTATCATTAAGTAGTTAGTAGTAAGTACTAGTAAGTAGTTACTTAGTTTTTCACCATATCTAATTTCTATATGAGAACACTGTACTTACTCTTTGGGCGTTTATTTCAATAATGTGCTTTCATAAACACCGGAACATTTCTCGTATTATATCATAACATGTTTGTCAACATCTTTTAAAAAACAACTGTATAAAACAATCTTCCGACTCTCTCTCTCTGTTCTTTAAACCAACAATTCAACTTTCCCGTTAATCATTTTAAAGTGAGATCTTAACGCACACATTGAAAATAAAGTGTTGAAAGAAATGATACCAAGTACTCTCGAGAAATGATTTACTAAGCCTATAACTCTGTCTGAATTGGCTTTTAGCCATTTAAGTACGAAAACCCAGTAATTGGTTTACGGTTCAGCGGCCGTTTCACAGCGAATAACATCGAATATTATATTCTATCCACCGTTCGATTTAACAATATAAATCGAATCGTATCGACGAATTCAAAACATTGTTTCGCATAACAACGTAAATGTACGGCGAAATCCTTTAAATATAATATTGCGTTGAAATGCTCGTAACTCCAATTGGAATGTGGATTTTTAGCGGAAAGTGAATATTTATGTGATGGTTGGTAAACATTTGGTTAGCTGCCGATACATTGTTCTTTTTAACCAACTTTAAAAAAGGAAAATGTTCTAGGTTACGTTGGTGTTCTTTTCGTAATGAGTTTAATTTTTAAATGTAGGTATTCGTTGGCTTAAAGCGCCGTGATCTATACATATAATAAAACAGTAAAAATATTTTGTCTGTACATTTAATATTTTTGACTGAAATGGATAGAGGGAGACCTAAAAAGAACAATAGAAAGCAAAAAATTTTTTTTGGAATTTCTTGTCTGCCTGTCTGTCTGTATGTATGTACGCGTTTCACGCAAAAACTACTGGACGGATTTGAATGAAACTTTTTTTGTTGTATAGCTATTAAGCCTGGGCAACATATAGGCTATAATTCATTTTGAAAACTGGAACACCTGATGAAGAACCATAACGGAACAGCTAAACTATAAGTAATATGGAAATGGTGCCTTAACAAAAAATCGTTCAACCTGATTTTTCTGCCGACGTATAAAAATTGAAGATCTGGAACATCTGATGAAAAGCTCCAAGAGACCAGCTACACTATAACATATATGGAAATGGCGCCTTAGCAAAAATCGTCCAACCTGATGAGCATTTTCTGCTGACGTATAAAAATTGAAGATCTGGAACATCTGATGAAAAGCTCCAAGAGAGATTTTTCATCTAAGCGAAACTCACGCGGGCGAAGCCGCGGGCGACAGCTAGTTGAAGAATAAAACGGAAAAAGTTATTCTAAAACTGATGAAAATCATAATGTTCTTTCAAAATCAATAGAGTATTCGTTTCCAGTGTGTAACGGTTGCTATCGGAGCCGCGTCCGCATCAAGCGCATGCGACTTCCGACGTTACGTCACAGATAGCAGGATTGAGATAGAAACTTGTTACGACAGTGTGCATGTGGGTTAATGAAAAAGGCTGGTTTCCCACACGTCACGGATTTATTATTTTTCGAAGTATTAGCTAAGACTAATAGAGTTCAATAAAAGATTTATCAATGTTTTAGTTTTTTACTTTTATTTGTATACTAGCTGGCGCCCGCGGCTTTGCTCGCGTTAATCCTTTCTTAGCGGATGCCTACGTCATAACATCTACCTGCATGCCAAATTTCAGCCCGATCCGTCCAGTGGTTTGGGCTGTGCGTTGATAGAACACTATGTCAGTCAGTCAGTCAATCAGTCACCTTTGAGTTATTTATATATATAGATAGATATTGGTTGTATGGAGAAAATAAATTATCTTTTATCTTTATCAATCACTTCATATTACTTATTAGTGCGAATTGATGATACAAATTTAATTATTATTCTTATCATTCAAATCAAATCAAATCATTTATTTGCAATAAATAGGGAATGATTCAATCATTATGAGATGAGATAAACCTTTAGCACTCGCAATCAAGAGTTCAATGAAGGATTGTCAATCACATTGTCACATAAAGTAATTCTAATAGTAATATAGTTCTATGAGTTATTATCCAAATACACAACAAAATATTTATAGTCATTAAGTAATTAGTACAAATCAATCTAGGACGTCCACACGAATTGGATATTATAACCGAACTGAATGTTCCCTAAACTGGCGTCTCTACCGTTAGATCCCTCGACGTACAAAAACTCTTTATTTATGACCATGTGAACTACTCAAAGGTCCATAAATTAGCTCCAAATCACAAGGCCTGTTGACATAATTATTGACACACAACCCTTGTTCCAAAAAATAGGTGCTTGATAACAGTTGAAATTGAAGATTGCTAATAGAAGTTTTTTTTTTTTTGCAGCCTAGCTCATTTACTTATTCTTTATACTTGATACATCGAGGGACTTCGCTTAATTAAAATTTTGGGTTTACGCATTATGTCAGGTTTTGTCTTATCCGACGAGTACAAAATTTCATAAAAATCTATAATAGTAGATTGTTTTACTAGGGTCAGATGACAGTAATAGCATACGAGGTGTTTAGACGCCCGAGCGAGGGCGGCTATAGTCCGAGTATGCATTGATATCATTCACCCGTAGTAAGCACTCTACTTTTCATTTCGAATATAAGGAAAGTAAATAAAAAAACACTATAAAATAGGCTATTGACAATTACCGAGATTTTGGATTTTAATACAGCTTATGAAATAAATATCCGTAGTCTTTTTTAAATTTTTCACGAGGTGGCCTGGATCGAGTCATCGCCGCCGCTTCTCACGTTCTAGGATTATTATTTTTTACTTTTTAATCTTAGTTGAAAATACGCAGTAAATATATTTATAAATAATATTTTTAATTTACATAATTTAAAAAAATGTGGATAAAAACGAAGAAAATAACTAAAGCGGTTTTTCTTTTTTAAAGAATGTTTTTTTTTTCAATGCAAAGAATGTTTTTTTTTTCAATGCAAAGAATGTTTTTTTTTTTCAATGCAATTGGCTAATACATGTAGTATCATCAGTGTTGCCAGATGGGGGATTTTCCCCCCAAATTTGGGTTTTTTTGAAAATCGATGGGGGGATTTATAAATCTTCGTTTCATACAAATAGTATCATTTTGGGGGGAGGAAAAAATGGTTTTGGGGGAAAATTTTAATCATCTTCATACATTTTGGGAAAATTTGGGGAGATTTCGTTGAAGTTTTGGGGGGAAACCTAGACAGTCATCTGGCAACACTGAGTATCATCGAATGTTATTCATCGAAGTTCTTTTGAGTTTTTTTCAAACTCGGTATTTTTTTCTGTGTAGAACCTAGAACTTAGCCATAGAGAAAAAAATCCATAGATTTATTTTTTCTTTATTTAGTAGCCGATTCCTAGAGGAATTTATTATGTTCTGTTTTTAAAATTCATTCCCTCCCTAGGGTACGAATGAATTTGTATGAAACGTTCTCTCCCGGGTGAGGGAAGTAGCATTTTCAACCCGATACTGGGATCAAATATAGACTTCTTTCCGAGTATGAGAAATGAAAAATAATTTTGCGTAATTGGTCCAAGCATTCGTTCTCACTAACGGCGCAAACTTTCGTATTATAATAGGTATTAATCAAACAATACACATTCTAAATACACATTTTTAGAATAAAATTGCGTAGGTTAAATATAAATAAAACTATAAATTAAAACATTTTGTTCTTGTTTGGCAGTAAGAAGGTTCCTTTGCCACTGGAACTGGAAGAAAACTTAGACTCAAGAACTTATATAGAATGAAATCAGTTTGAGCTGCATCTTCTAATAAAGAAAGGCAGATAATGCCTTAGGAAAAATCTGTTCTAAGTTGCCCTGAAGTCTCGTAAAGTGCTTTACTTAATGCTTTTAAAACGAAAGCAAAAACAGATCAGCGAAGGAGTTTTATCGACAAAGCAATTATACCTTTGAGTAGTTTTAATTTATTATTTTACTATAATAGCTACGTCCCGGGAATTTGACCCCGAGGGCATTTGGGATAAAAAATATTCTCTATGTTATTCCAGGTTTCCAACAAACCATTTCATTACTCATGATTGGAAAATAGTGTTTATTTGAGCAGGAAAGCTTCATAGCTTTATAATGTTTGATTGGGCGGGAAAACCACAGTATTCGCTGCCCTCTTTAGGGCGGGAATAATTTTTTGTTACATTTTACAGACCGTCGTCGTCGCGGTTTATAGCTAATAATTTTGCCAAAAATTGATAATTCATGTTAAAGTAAAACCCTAAAATTCAAAGTACAGAATTTATACCAAAAACGCAACATGTTACTGAAGGCATTTGGCGACTAAGGACCATCAGCAGAAATTACTAAGTACCAGAATTATTGTTAATACTAGCTTTTGCCCGCGGCTTCGCCCGCGTGAATTTCCCACGGGAACAGTGCTTTTTCCCGGGATAAAAAGTAGCCTATGTGCTATTCCAGGTCATTATCTACCTCTGTACCAAATTTCATCGAAATCCGTCCAGTAGATTTTGCGTGATTGAGTAACAAACATCCTCACAAACTCACAAATTCACAAACTCACAAACTCACAAACTCACATCCAAACTTTCGCATTTATAATATTAGTATGGATTTAAAATTGTAAACATATTATTTTGTCAAGGTTATGATCCAGAAAGTCTAAGTATAAAAATGCCCGAAAAGAAACTAGTATTTAAACAAATACCAGCTCTATAGAATTATTCTAATTACAATGAACTAATATTATAATTCAATGTCTAATTGCCACTAAAGCAGCAGCTAGTGTCACAAGAATCACGCGCTTTCATTTATGTACATTACTTAAAATGGATTATCATTCACAGTTCGCAATTGTGCCAGTATTATAAACAATTAGATAGTCATAATGTGCTATTAAGTTTTACTTCGTATGATTCAGTTCTGAACATATGTTTTTCTCTGCAGTGAAAATATAAGTGTTAAGTTTAACAGATACAGAGTAGGGCTGGTGTTTCTTTAAGGTTGAATAAATGTACCTATTTTAAATTGTAACATCTTCTATAAACTGTATTCTTGCAAATGAATATTGATTGATTGATTAGTACCTACATTTTATTTATTAGATATTTTAAACAGCTAAAACGAATACTAATTTAACGACCAACTCGATAAAATTAGAAAAAAAAAAAACCTGTTAATAACTACTAAGATATAGTCAAAGAACCAAACATGTAAAATGTATGTAAGTACATGTATGTAAGTGTACACATTCATACCTAAAAATGTATGTACCTTTTGTCTCAATAAATATATTTGTATTTGTATAAAAAAAAATGTTTACCAATATGTCTGTGGTTTAATCCCCCGTTCAATATTTAGTTATTTACTTGATATTGCGACGCAATAAAGAAAAACACGTGCTAAGATGCAGTGAAGCGATGTAAAATGCTTTACGAGCAAATCTCATGGTCGTATCTACAAACATTGCATTTGTCTCCTGGGAGACATTCGCTGACGTCACCAGTTGTTCTCGTTCGTTCTCATTCACTCCATTGAAGAATATTTCCTGTATTGGTTCATAGCGATGAATAAAACGTTTGTACGTGAAACAAAATGGAGATTTTCGTTGCATATTTGGCCCAAATATAGCTATGTGATTGTATCGTGTCCGATATATTACTGTACTCAATAAGTTTCTATTTTACTTCTTCTTCATCTTAATCGTATCCTCATGACTGAGGGTCGTGACCACTAGTAGTATTATTAGTAGTAGTAGTATTTCTATTTGACTATTTAACTCTAAATAATTTATCATCACCTCAGCCATATTAAGTACATAAATTACACAATATAGACTTGCCCAGTAGTTTTGGTTGAGACTGTCAGTCAGTAAAGAAATATAATCTACTAGCTTTCGCCCGCGGCTTCGCCCGCGTGAATTTTCCACGGGAACAGTGGTTTTTCCCGGGATGAAAGGTACCCTATGTTCTTCTCCGTACTTCCAGCTATGTGTATGCGAAATTTCAGGAAGATTGGTTCAGTAGATAAAGCGTGAAGAGGTAACATACAAACAAACAAACTCACTTTCGCATTTATAATATTAGTTAGGATGACTCTACCTACCACCGCGGTAAAAACATTGTCTCATAGACAAGTGACGAAAGAAAACAAACAACGTGTTCTAACTGTTCTAAACTCAACCAATTCGTAGAACAAAACCAATCCACATGTTTTGTCATGTGTACACAGTGGGGCAAATATATCGAAGCACTCAGCGGAGATCGATGATCTGTCGGATATCACGTTTTATTGTTAGAAAACAGCAACGACACGTACAACAATATACCACTCTCTCTTTCCCTCGCAAAGCGAAAGTCTAGCAGTAATGAATACCTCAATATGTCACTCGGCGTTGACAGATGCGATGAGCGGTTGATCATTTAGTTCTATTATAAATTCACTTGAAACAAAATGATGTTCAGGATTTTGCTTTCATTTGGTTGCCTCTCTCGTATTAAATGTGACGTGGTACTGATGCGATGCACGATTTGAACTCAAATGGCATGAATCGTATGCGTTTTGATGCCGCTCAGGAATGTACTTCTGTGAAATTGATTGTGTTGGATTGAGAGGTTATGTTTTCTTAAAGTATGATTTTATGTTATTTACTAGTGGTTCACCGCGAACTTAGCGATTACTATTTTAAAAATTATTACTATTATTATTTCCACGCGATTATTATTTTAAAAATATGCGTAGTCACAAAAACGGCTGAACCGATTTTGTTGCACAACGAACTTAAAAATTCTCTCTCTCTCTCAGCCGAAAGACGTCCACTGCTGGACAAATGCCTCCCCAAGTACAACGACCGGTCCTGCGCTGCCCGCATCCATGCGCATCCCAAAATTCTATGTATAGATAATTGCTACACGTATTCCTAATATCATCGTAATTAATTCAACGGTTCGAGAGTTATCGCGGAACAAACATACATACATACAAACAATGTGATTTCGCCCCAACTTGAAATATAGCCCTCGCTCGCTTCGCCCGCTCGGTCAAATATTTAATTGAAATCGAAGCTGTCAAATAGTTGAATACATAGAAAAGTCGACTCTTTAAATGTAATGATAAGGAGCGAGGCTATAAAACAGTATTATCCACAGATTTATCAAAGGATGACTCTCAAAGAAATCTGTTATACATATTTATATTATCCAGATCTAGGTTAATTCTAAGAGTAGAAAACTCAATTCGTAATCTAAATAACTAACAATTCGTTTAGGATCTCAAATAAAACATAATTGACTACTAAAATTCAAATCCATTTCATGTTTAACAACTGAAGTTAAATTTATTGTCGGTGGAGGAACTTGAAACCTAAATTAGCTACTTAAGTTTTTGGACGTCAAGTGGCAACCCTAGATTCCCATGGCGCCCAATCAGAAGTCCGCAACTGTACAGTCGACTTCATGATATTAAATGCAGGACCAGTATGCGGTGGTAAAAGCGGCGAATTCAGAATGAAGTTGGAAAGGTTGCGCTTCAGACTGTACTTACGGAATGAGATGTTGACTTCCAAAATGGAGATTTTAACTTGTTATAAATTGTTATTTATTAACTGTCACTCGGAGAAACTGGGGACGTGGGAAAATCGTCAGATGGCGCGAGAACGGTGTTTTTGCAAAGCGATTAAGCGTAAATTAGCGGATAATATTTTCCGCAAAAACAGACTTCGCGCGTCGGTGAAATTGAGCCTCGCGAAAATATTTGTCGGCCATTTCCATTATTTATAGTCCCGCTTTACACGATTCAAACCTTAGAATTAATTACTTAATAGCTTACAGACGCTAATAAGCAAAGAAAGAGCCATGTAATAAGCTTAATATTTAACTTTTGACTTCCATAATAAAATAAATTGTATTAAGTTATTTAAACATTGTTCATTATTGAATTGGAACCGTAGTAAACGTCACAGTTTCAAATAATGCCACAATTATGTAGTTAGCGCGTAAGTACGCTGTATGATGTACATACATATTAATTAAACAAGCTTACAATTACACAATTAGATTTCAATTTTATTACCAACTAGCTGGCGCCCGTGGCTTCGCTCGCATTAATCCTTTCTTAGCGGATGCCTACGTCATAACATCTACCTGTATGCCATATTTCAGCCCGATCTGTCCAGTGGTTTGGGCTGTGTGTTGATAGATCACTATGTCAGTCAGTCACCTTTGAGTTATATATATATATATATATATATATAGATTGTATTAGATTGTAACCTTTCCTATTATACTAATAATCCTACAATTATTAAAGGTTTAAATGTGTGTGTATATTTGTTACTCAATCACGCTTGGACCTCTAAAGGAATTTTAATGAAATTAGGTACACGAGTAACGGAAAACCTGAAGTAGCACTAAGTTACTTTTTATCCTTAAACTTCTACTGGACGTAGCTATCGTAAGTGAAGTTTGTGGAAATGGAAGAATGGCTAATTGTTTATCTCGCACGCAAAAAATACTGGACGGATTTGATGAAATTTGTTAACTACACAAGTAGAATACCTGGTCCACAGGGTACTTTTCATCCTGAAGTTCTCATGAGAGTAGGGTCCCGAGGCGCAGTTACATACATACATAGAATGACGTCTTTAGCCCTTACGGGGTAGTCAGAGCCAAGAGTCGTGAGGCGCAGTTAATAAGCATTATATTGTTTCTGTAGGTATAAAAAAAAAACAAATCACTATTTTTCAAACTACTCGAAAATAACGAGCTAATTACAGAAAACAAAAGGGAAAGTAGAAAACATCACGATAAAGTTGCGGTTTATTCAAAATCCAAAGCCACAAAAACACACTATTTTTGTTTAGTCGAGCTGCAAACATTTTCACCAGTTTCACGTACTTTTTATTGTTTGATAATATTTTTTGTATTCAATGAAGCAATGTTTCATTTATTTTTAGATTTTTGAGCATCTCAGATGCAATTAGTATCTACTAAAGTAACCTCATATAGAAATTAGATATGGTGAAAAAATTCCATGCAACTTATCATGGCGTGCATGCTAGCCCTGCAGGACTTGAACCCGCTTTAAATATGCTCAGTACTTTGAATACAACTACGTCCGAAAGAAATTTATAGTAAAATAATAACATAAAATTTCAACTTTCCGTACTAAGTTCCATCAGCTGATCGACCAATTTGTATGGGAAGCAAAAAAAAAATTTTCATTTTCTAACATACATTTTTTTGGAAACCTCAATTTCATCAACCAAATCTGCTGCGATTTGCCTAGTGGTTTCAAAATAACCCTGTATAAGTTACTAGCTTTTGCCCACGGCTTTTTCCCGGGATGAAAGGTACCCTATGTCCTTCTCAGTACTTCAAACTATGTGTATGCGAAATTTCACGAAGATTGGTTCAGTAGATAAAGCGTGAAGAGGTAACAAGCAAACAAACTCACTTTCGCATTTATAATTTTAGTTAGGATAGGCTTATCCTTAGATAGTTAAGAATTATTTTATTTAAGTACAAATGGAGCGTAGTGACAATTTAAGGTATCTTGTTTATCTCACAAGAATGTTTTATCACCATCTCACAAAATTTATTGGTAACCTTCACGATTTCCTGTTGCTGTTTATAGCTTGTATGTGAGACTGTTTAGCATTATGATGCTGTGGCATCCCGTATTCCACTTAAATAAAAATAAAATAAGCCTTTATTGCTATCTTAGTATTAGTAGGTACACATATACTCTTAATCATTATTTTTCCTGATAGCTTGTCTTTCGACATAGGCCTCCTCTAAAGATCTCCATAAATCTCTGTCTCTTGCCACCCTGAGCCATGATGGACCAGCAGTCTCCTTCAAGTCGTCTTCCCAGCGCGTATTCTGTCGTCCTTTACTCCTTTTACAACCTCTTGGGTACCACTCTGTTATTAATTTAGTCCATTTTTCAGTTTTCTCTCTCAGCATATCTCCAGTCCATCGCCATTTATGAGTTCTATATACTGCTTTCGCATTTTTAAATTTCGTTCTATATTTTATGCCTGTTAATTTTACTCTGTAGTGAAGTGAAGTGTTCCACTTATAAGTTAACAAATATTTACTTAAGTGAGATATTTAACCCTACTTACTAATACTCAACTAGTATAAAATGTGACAGTTATTTAACACGTAAAAACGGCTGATCGAACTTTGTTTGTCGGGTCAATTAAAGTCCAACAAAGTTTGTCACATTTGAATTGACCGGAAAATACAAAAAATAAATATATTTCGCTAAACACATATCAACAATCACTTGAAGCTACTTAACCCTCCGCCGAACAAGATTGATCGCCATGATTTTAATACCCCATAATGGGGTCCCGACGACCCAAGTGCGGGGCGATCGAGAATCGGGTCACACGTACAATTGATGGGTTGTTATAATACAATATGAATTGTTATTGTGCGGAGTGTAAGCAATACAATCATTTGAATATGGAATATGATGCGATTGGTGGATTTCACATACATGTAGGTACGAGTACGCAAACATTACTGCTGAAAATTTCATTATTATTGTCGTTTTGTATTGTAAGAGTTATTATGAACAAAATATTATGACGAACTTACTAAGATCTACTACAAGGTCATGAATTTTTTTTTTTATTACAAGTTATAATTTTTTTTTATACATTTTATATATAGCATTTACTTATACTCGTAGTGAAATTAATTATGGTGCATCCAGGTCTAGTAATTATTAATTTTCGCTTACTCTCAAGTAAGCAAAAAAAAATATTGGGGCTGCTTTAGGTTCATGGGGCCAAACGAGTACGTAGACCGACGAATTGATTTGATAGGTGAAGAAGTGACGAGACAACTCTCAGTTTGGCACTAAGCTCCGTGTAAATAGAGCCTACAAGTTGTTATCTCGAAGTTCCCGGTCTAGTTTGAATTTGTTTGGCGAAGAAACTTCCACTTGATGTGTTGTAATGGCAAAGTTTACACATACCCGACTTTCTGGTGATATTCTCGAAATTAATATAGGCAATAAGTAGCTAAATATTTGAAAATATCCGATTTACACGATCATATTCGACTGTGTTGATCTACTAATTTGATTTTTCAAAGGTGATAGAGACCGTAGACCCAAGTAAGTATTTAATGCAAATTCCAACTTAACTTCTACCGTTCCTGAGAAAAGGGTATTTTCCGTGATGTTTTTTTATATATAGTTAAAATTCCAGAATTTAATAAATTAAATGTGATTTTACTAATCGATATATATTTCTTTGTACGTTTGTAAACTCTTTATTGCACTTACAAATAAGAAAAATACAAAAATAGCGGAACAAAAAGATTATCATAGTTCGACAGTTAATGATATTGTTTATCAGTTATCTTATTAGTATCCAATCTTATATCAAGTATAATAAATTATTCAGGATAACCACTTAGTTTCTTATGAATGTTAATAAGGTTAATTAACTTCTCAAACATTTTTTGCCCCCGCATAATCACCGGGCTCCACAGTGCGAACTAACTTTTTTCTACAACTCTTAACATCATAATCGTGTTTAAATACGTCAATAATGTAGGTGGTCCCATAATATATGGCTTGTCCCGACTTGTCCGTCATTTAATTAATGTTTCCGGCAGGCAGCACCTGCATAGTCGCATAAGAGCCGCATTGAGGCCGTATAAGGCAACGAGCACTCATCCTTGATTCATTTACTGCTGGTTAAGTATGCTGTTTTACTTCTGTAGCTTTTTATCTGACTTGGTAGCGTAGATAATGCTCAGGCTCGCACCACGACTAGAATATATAGTAGTTTTTGCTCCATATTCTTTACTGTGTAGATGCTAGAGTTAAATCTTTAGGATTCCCTAATTGGTTATTACATCTCATTTGACTTCACAAAATATAAAGTACCTACTTTCATATAGAAATTAGATATGGTGAAAAAATTCCATGCGAGCAGGACTTGAACCCGCGACCAGAAACAAAATATAACACAGGCAGTTATAAAATCTTATATAATATCTGTTATCTCTGTTACACTTATGTTACAAATTAATGAAAAGGCAGCAAATGTTATATAACAATTTATAACTGCCTATGTGAGAGGACCATTTTTAAATTAAACATAGATCTAAATTCTAAATTACCATATGGTCTTTTATGTCTATATGCTCGTGTATGGTCTTTTCTATTGGAGCCTATACAACATTATAATGGTTCTTATCTAAAGATACCGGTGATAATCAGATCTACTAAGAACCAGATAATCCCATAAAATCTCGGATGATGGATAGGTCAGGATTACAAAAAGAAACATTGGCGGAAACATTTCTGTAAAACAAATACCTGTTATGAATGAAACACGAATGAATGTGAAAGAACAAATGTTAAGCCCTCAATTATGTCAGATTACATACTTACCGGTGCTATTCTACAAGCGCTCGTTACGAGCAAAAAAAAATGAAATGGAACTTTTCTAATTGCCTCTTTCGCCATTTCTTTTTAATTCAAAGTAAATAATTCCATTGATTTTGATCAGATATTCCTGATTCACACCCGTTAGGATTTACACGAGTTCTTCCATCTATACATAAGAGTATACACAAACATAAAACAGGTAGTTAAAATAGACTAATGCAATAGTTTTAGTTGTATTAGTACCTTAATATGTACATACTGTTGATATTGAAGAGCGGGATCTCCTAGCACAGGTAATTATTTACTTAAATGGAGATACCGATCACAAATAAGTTAATGTAAATGGTACAAAAATCAAGAATTTTTAATTTTTTAAATTTTATTACTATTTACTTAAAAAATAAGGTTGGAGGTTTTAATAGTTATAAATTCTCCAAAAATGCTAATGGCATTATAAAAATAAAATGGCCAAACCATAGCGCGCCAAAATATCTTGTTTTAAGTATCAATGTCAATTTTCGTGAAGTCCTAATTTTATTCGGCTCCTAATGAGAATTAAATTGCATTCAATTAAGTTTGTGTATCTTATGTTTGTGTACCTTTTGTGACACCAAACCTAACCTTTGCGAAACTTACGGTGCAATAAATATTTTATTACCCTTTTTGTTGGTCCCTTAAATTTTGTTAATAGAAAAAGTCCCAAATTGCGGCATAAAATACTTTATATTTGCCTTTGCCCACCAAATGTCACATTTATAGGCTTAAAAGTACCGTAGTGGTTGTAAAATAGCGATTAGATTTATTATTTTGCAATTAGTGTTAATTGTGAATGTTAATGTAAATTAGTCTAAATAAAACGATACTTACATGCTTCATTTTACTAATTTAGATTATATGTATTTGTAAGTTTAAAGTGATCCTTATTTATTGGAGTAATAATTATTTATTTATATCCCTATTTTATTTTCTGCGTTGTATTGATAAATTAGTTAGACCAGATAAGCAAGAAGATATTTTTTTATGAGCATTAAACTATTTCATACACATTTTGTCCGACTATATCTGTGGTATAGGAGTGTTTAGTAAGATAACACGGGGCAATATAGTTGAATAGCGGTTGTACAATAGCAATTAAGCATGGCTGGGGTTCGGATTATCCTGCTGTATGAAGGGTTGGTTAAATGACTATCTATTTTGCTGATTGCCACTGTTCTTACATCAAATTACGTAATCCTCCATGTCTTTGTTTGTAAACTTAAATTATTTAAGTAAAGTACCATATTTTAACGTCGCGCGTCGTCGTTTCATTTCTGCCACAAAAAAGAGTGTACGCGCCAATACTTTGGCGTGTGAACTTTATGAACTGATGATCTACTAATTAATTATAAATAAAAATGCGTATGGTTAAACTTGAACTAGTTGTTATTAAAAGAATAAAATATTACAACAGCAGACTGTGAACTTGAATAGGTACATGTTATTATTTGGCGGGATCTGTCATAGTGAAAAAATATTTAAACATAGAACACATTTTCTAACTTATTTCTTTTTGGATTCTGATCGGCCAGCGCAACATTAAAGACAATATAAAAATTGACTCTTTAAAGCTTATCCATTCCGCCCACCAAAGGACATAATGTCCTTTCACATCTTCTATCCGCCCACCGTGAGGATATCATGATAGTTGTGAGATACAGTTGCATACTGGCCTAGACATTTACTTTTATCAGGTAAGTATATACATTAATATATTCAACTTATACTAGATGTCTTTAAAATATACCAATTGCTGGTTTCACCAAGTTGAACTATACATTATTTTAGGAACTAGAACTTATAAAATGAACTTTATTTTACAGGTTTCAACAACACATAGCGGAAAGATGATGACATCATCACAAAGAATTGCCATAACATTAGATTTGTACAGTACATGTTTTAAGAATTATCTACTTTAGGTATACCTAAGATATATTTATAGTTATTTACAACTTAACATATTATTTAGTGATAATATACAGTTTGACATTTATCTGTTGCTATTTGTGAAAATACGAGATCGTTGTGTAATAATATGATTTGAACTAAAAGAATTGTATGATTTATATGTACTAGGTATATGCCTTTTTGTTTGTACCATGCTTTTGACCTCACCTGATATTATCCATCCTAAGGACGTATTCTGGGCTGTGGGATAACCAGGAAACTTTATCAAACCCTCCTGCACTATTTGGCCGTATACTCCTGCGCCCAACAAAATGTCAATTTTTCCAGGCGAGTCGTAATAGGGATCTGCCATGGGCTTTGCTCCTAAACTCGCCCAATCTACAGCAGATTCATCTTTAGGTGGTAGATAATCTGTTATGTTATGCAATACATAGGCTTCAGTTTTAATGTGTGGACTAGATTCTAACAAAGATTTGATTTTTAAGTGTACTTTGAACTGCAACTGTGCTGTTGTTTGACATATGCTAGATACATTAGTGTTTACTGGTACTTTCTTTAACCCTAACTTACGAACTAAACTACTGGAAATGAAAGATGATTGTGAACCTTGGTCTACTAGCGATCTGACTATGTGATGGTTATCTGAACTCGACTGAACTCTAACTAAAGCAGTGGGTAACAGGACCTTTGAATGTAAATCTTTATTGTGACTGAAGCAGGATACTGGTGGATCTGAGTGATTGTTGCATGAACTCTTTGAACTGTCCTGTTTGATCATAAAATCTGTAGATGGTGGGTGAAGAAGGGAATGATGTCGTTTGTTGCAAACTTTACAATTTGTTGATATGCGACAAAACTTAACAGTGTGGTTACCACCTAAACAATTAATACATATCTGTTTATTTGTAACGAAATTGTGACGACTATTATAATCCATCTTTGAAAATTTATCGCAAAAACATAATTTGTGGCCTTTAGAGCACAATTCACAAGTCAAATTCGCAATGTGAAATGTTTTTGGTATATTTACAATATTGGGGTTTAAGGGCCTCTGTTTAGGTTCAATACACTCCAAGGCCTGAAATCTAGATTTTAAAAACCTTTTGAATTTTTCTAAGGTAGGAAAATCCTTAGAACTGTCAGCTGATACACTCAACTGCCACTGTTTACGAGTTTCAGGATCTAGTTTATAAGTGACAATATGTATAATTATGATATCCCATGAACTAATATCTAAGCCTAGATTTTTTAAACCACAAAGGCAATCCATGGTTGTACTTAGCAAGTCTTTCAAAACTGATGCGGATTCTACATTGCTGCCCGTTTGGCTAAACAATTTCTTTAGTATTGAACTAGCTATATACTTTTTATTGCTGAACCTATCTTCTAATTGTTGCCAGCATTGCTTATAATTAGCTGATGTGACCGGTATTTGTCTTATAAGAAGCTCAGCTTCTCCAGTCAAGTGCCCTCTTAAGTAATGCATTTTTGAATGTCATTCAGATTTTCGTTTGAATGAATCAAAGAAACGAATAAATCTCTGAATGACATCCATTCATTATAATCACCTGAAAAGGTGGGAATAGTGATCTTTGGTAACTTAACTAAAGAAGATGCATGGATCTTGGTCGTGCTGGAACCTTTATCATTATTACTTGAACTACTGTTATTTGAACAAAATGATTTTAAATAATGCCTAAGAGAACTTTTGTACTCGGTATATATTTCTTCAGTTCTGTCATATATATTCTCTTGAGAGTATATGCTCTTTTGGATGTCTTCCCAGCTAAAATCTTTCATTAAATTTTTATGTGAACTGGTAAACTCTATCCAGAGTTGTTCAACATTATCAAGTCTGGTTTCCACATACGACTCTGTGATGTGATCCTTTGGAGATTCTTTGAAATTTACAGATAATTTATTGATTCTATTAAATATGTCACGCTGATAGTTTATTAAACCTTCCATCTTAATATTTAAATAATACAAACTTCCAAAAATCTCCAATTATATGATATAAATATATACAAATGTAAATTAAGTGCTAAAATATATAAATTTACAATCCATACAAATAACTTTCAAATAAGCATGAAGCGACTTTCTTCGTTCTTGAAAGGTTTGTTAAAATAAAATACAAATGTACTCACAAGTCTCCATAAACTCACTATCACAACACAACACTTGGTAGTGGAAGTGGGGCACAGCGCAGCACAATACCGCTGCCGCCGTCGTCGTCGTCTCTCTGTCTGACGTCACTGAGTCCTTACGCCAATGCCGTCGTCAGGTATCCTCGATCCTCAAACATTGAGGAATCGGTAGCGCACTGATAAAATTTAAGCAGCCATCCACTGCTCTTACTTGATTTATTTTTGTTAGTAAATAAATCACACAACCATACAAGGTTTCTTCGTCCGTCTCGATTGGACCAAATGTACGCGCCAATACTTTGGCGTGTGAACTTTATGAACTGATGATCTACTAATTAATTATAAATAAAAATGCGTATGGTTAAACTTGAACTAGTTGTTATTAAAAGAATAAAATATTACAACAGCAGACTGTGAACTTGAATAGGTACATGTTATTATTTGGCGGGATCTGTCATAGTGAAAAAATATTTAAACATAGAACACATTTTCTAACTTATTTCTTTTTGGATTCTGATCGGCCAGCGCAACATTAAAGACAATATAAAAATTGACTCTTTAAAGCTTATTCAAAGATTTTTATTTATTTCTTTAAAAATTAGGAACTCACTGCACTGACAGTTGCCCAAGCCAGTGAGCTACATTTATAAATATTAGTTATTATTTATTTAGTTTTTAAAATGCAATTTAAAAAAAATTGAGCTTATATAGCATCGGGCTATTTATAAACTAATTGGTAGTATAATTATATAAACTGGAACACTATTGAGTAAGAGATAAATAAGAAATATCTTATTTATCTGTCTAGTTTTAACTTCGTACGTAAGTAATTTTTAAGGCGAGTTATATGACTTGCCGTTTCATCTTAATTTATTCTATTTATTATGTTGTCTTTATCCACCTCTACGAGAGAGGCTGTCAGTCAGAGACTTTTTAATTAAACAATATCGTTTTCAACAAATACACGGTAAGCTTGAAACGTAAACAATGTGGTTCCGACAGCCGGCTAAACCGCGCAAAGCACCGGCACCGCAACTATTCGGTTCTAGTGTCGACAGACAAACTGTTTGTACTGTAATTTACTTGTTTACAAAGCGATTTAACTGTTTATACAGGATACGTTTTAAATCGAACTTGTGATTTTAAAAACGATTGCAAACAATAATATTTTTGAACTATTTTTTTTTATAATAGTTTAACATTTATTTACTAGAGTGAGAAGCACGCAAAGTACCTACACGATACTTATATAAAAACATACTCTACTCTATTATTTAATTAGACCATGCTTAATAAAGCACGTAAAATTGCATAATTAAACATAAATTATAAATTAAGGTATCGTTTAATAAACTAAAAAAAAACAATTTTGACCCTCGTTAGTAAGTGCACCAGTCGCAAAGTGGAATCAGAAAAACCTTTTAAAAAGCTCCAAACTTGATTGATTTTATTGGAAGCCGTTCAAGCCGATAAATAGTTTCTTTATGTCATGGAACCACATTCGGTATTGGTACTTTTATATATGTATTTGCAAAATTTCCCCTTGCCCAATTTATAAAAGCCAGCCTAATAAAAAAGTGTTAAAAATGTATTTATTCAAGCATAGTTTTTAAAGAATAGCTAATGTCTGCCATGAAGTATACCAAAGAAACAACTGCGTATTTTTTAGCGTTGAGCTGCCAATACCATAGTATTTAACGCCTTTCAAGGGCCGAGTAAAAAAACGTTCTAATTAGGCGTGAATGGCAGCCACCGACACCAACCCGAGTAGGGTCACCAGATATCTGAAACATCCCAAAAAATTGCATAATTTATATTAATTCTAAATATTATTGGGAAAAGCGTCCACACCATTAAATATTACCTAGTAGTTTGTAGTTTTGAGATTTACAATACCTACCAATTCTGTTATCCGTTTTTGACGTGAAAAGGTCCTGTAAAGGCCAATTTTCGTTAAACATTTTTTTAATTTGAATCATTTATACATTGTGGTTTGGTTTACACAAGAGTGTATTGAACAGAAACTAAATCATCACCACCTAGTGTATGTTTAACACAATTTACTATATTTATTGGAACAATGTGTGTTTTAAAAGTACCCAATTAAGTTCACAAAAAAAATATTGCATATTTGTTTGTTTTTAGTATCTTTATTGTACTAACATAAATAGGAAGGTAAATATACAATGGCGGACTTATCCCATGAAGGGATTTCTTCCAGTCAACTAGCGACAGATTGAGAGGAATATTTACTCAATAAAAGGGTAGAAGTAAGTATGTACAAACGGAAGAAAAGGGTAAAGAGAAATAATACATATATAATATAATAAAACATATAATATTTATAATACAACAATACAACAATACATATTTATAACATTATTATTTATTTTTTATATTTATTTTATAATACAATAATACATATTTATTATAATAGTCTGTAACTCGAAATAAGGACTGCCAGGAAACTGAGACTAAAATATACATATCAGGACAAATCCTTACGTGTAGCAACCCTAACCCCAGCCCAATATAATTTGCATAAAGATGCCGCCGCATCGCAATAATTAGCAATTGTCCCAAAAAAAACCCGGCTTAATGTCACCCTCGCGAGTTTAATATTTCGTTATTTTATTTAACCGCTATTTTGTGGAACTGCTACTTTATGGCTGTAAGTTAATTTTTAATTGTTATTTTTCCAGTTTTGCTTTACAGCGGTTGTTTGATATTCTGTTGTTTTCGTTTTGTGTTTATGAATTAACGGCGTGTAAATATTGACTCATTTTATTTAAAAACTAGCTTTCGCCCGCGGCTTCGCCCGCGTGAGTTTCGCTTAGATCTAAAATCTCTCTTGGAGCTTTTCATCAGATGTTCTAGATCTTCAATTTTTATACGTCAGCAGAAAATGCTTATCAGGTTGAACGACTTTTGTTAAGGCACCATTTCCATATGTCTTATAGTTTATCTGTTCTGTTTTGGTTCTTCACCAAGTGCTCCAGTTTTCAAAATCAATTATAGCCTAAATGTTGCCTAGGCTTAATAGCTATACAACAAAAAAAGTTTCATCCAAATCGGTTCAATACTTTCGGAGATTAGCGTGATCATACATACAGACAGACAGACAAAAAATTTAAAAAAATTTTTTTACTTTCTCTTATTCTTTTTAAGTGTCCCTCTATCCATTTCAGTCAAAAGTACTAAATGTACAGACGAAAAATTTTTACTGTTTTATTATATGTATGTATAGAGATGAAAGAGAAATTTTGCAGATGCAAAACATGAACCTCGTGGCACGACAGTGTTATGCCATTTTCCGGCAATCGAGTCGATTTTACTGCCAGCCAAGTCGCGCCAATAAATGTTTTACATAAAAAATACAGACAAAGTGTGCTGTCGCGTGAAAACCTGACAAGGCTCTAGAAACTTCATGATCCCTTTGCAATACATTTTCACGTCACCCGTCGAGCTTTGGAAGCTCAAATATGCAAAGTTAAAAAGCTCGGAAGTGACATGCATGGAGCGATGTGACGTACGTCATCCGCGTAATCCTCGAGTTGACGACGTAATTGTTCAACGCTATGACGTCATCGTGTGCACCATCAAAAGATAAAGCACCTGGATGGAAAAGTAATATCACTGCTGTACTCGTTTTTTTATTAATTCAGCTCTATAGCTTTTTGTGCTTTGCCTTGCTTTAACTTATCGATAAGTTTGAATTAAATAGTTTAACTGCACTTACTGATTTTTTTGTCTGGGTCCAGCTAAACAACGGAATACTTGTATAAATTATAGCACCATGTATGGGGTTTTGTTACTAATATCCATCGATTATTATCCATATCCTTGAGAATTAGTCATCTTCCGCGTTTGATTCCGGGTTGACAAATTACTGTTTCAATTTCAAATAATCCAAGATTTATCAGACAAACTTCAAGAGTGCCGTCTACGCTGGTACGGCTACGTTTTGCGTAAATCGGCAAGCCACATAGGGAACTTTCTGGCCATGCCACCACCGCCTGGTCAAAGCTGGCTTGATGTCGTCAAAAAAGATATGCGTGCCAAACGGCTGTGCAATTTTAAAAAAACAGCATCGGACAAAAAAATATACACCGTGTTTTTACTAAATTCGCTTTAGATAGCACTATTACTATAGCATATTCTAAAGCGAATTTAGTAAAAACATGGTGTGGTTTCTTTTTGTCCCTTGATAGGTTTTAAAATGACAGCCGCAATGTCACAACTAAGGTTGCCGAAGACCGTGCAAAGTGGAGGAGAAGTAGGAAATTAGCTCCGACGCGTATGCTGAGGATGCAACCAGGAAAACGCTCAGATGAGAGAAAGACAGACAAATCCAAGATTTACTTAATTCGACTAATTCCCACGGGAGCGAAGCCCCGGGTGGCAGCTAGTTTGCAATTTTGAGTAGGTCTGTTAACCGTACAGTCCCTTATAACTCGATAACAAACATTATTGGAATATTAAAGTCACTTCAACTTTAAACAAGCTCCTAACCTACTTTAGCGAACTCACGTTTCGAAATCAATTTCTCCGATTCTCGCCGCATTCCTTCAAAGTTAGATAAAGGAAAATGTTGTTACAACGAAATGTTCTCAAATGTAGTATGTTCCGGAAAAAGCGTTGTTTTCCCGACTTTTATTGGTAACCTGCTCGGAAAATCCGGTGGTCGAAAAGATATTAAGTATAGACTAGAAAAAGATATGTGGTTTTGAATAAGAAACGTTTTTTAAATTTCTGAGCGAAAACTTTTCACTTTTATGAGCTATTGCTATTGCTGTCTTTATTACAAGTAATTATTTTATTCATGTCAGTTTGTGTATACAGTTAACCTATCTCACCGAATAGGGGGTCAGGTTTATTTTATTTTATTTATTCAAACAATATCTGCCCTCGACTATTACCGTAATTAGCAACCCACACAATTTTTCAAACTACTTACTACGCTATTCGTTTTTTTTATTTGCGCACCACTAATCCCTACTCTATAAAATAATCGGATAGTTCTAATTATACCTTCATAATAATGTGTAATTGTTTCGGGGTAAAATTCAGAAATTATAAACTGAAGAACTTATTTTGGTGTGTAGTATGGGTAGAAAATACCAGTATAGCTTCTACCCTTTCTTGAGTTCAACAAACACAGAGTTCTATTTTTAAGTCATATGATTCAGAACCGCAAAAAAGCTCAGGAAATCCCTAAGTTAAGTAAACACTTTCAACCATGTGATGATATACACAGGCATTAAAAAAACATTATTAGAGGTGGAGAAACATTTGACAGAGACCAAATGTGCAGCATAAAATAAATAGTTACATAAATATTTACAAATGCTCTTTAAATTATATATTTTTACTTTTATTTAATTACCGGAATAGATCAAATAAACTCTACGAAAGAAATATTTTTATTATGAAGATTGAATATGTCTTCCCTTCTTCTTTTGTCATTACGTGGAAAGTAACAAACGGATGGATGGTGATAGTGACTGTGCCCAGTTTATTCATGTAGGTAGGAACCTACCAATAAAAATCAAAATCTTCGTATGCTTTCCAGTATAGTCACGAGTAGAATTCGAACCTGATGGGATTTTTCGACCACAAGTGCAATCAATATGATTTTTTTGTCTTTCTGTCTGTCTGTATGTACGCGTTTCACGCAAAAACTACTGGACGGATTTGAATGAAACTTTTTTTGTTGTATAGATATTAAGCCTGGGCAACATATAGGCTATAATTGATTTTGAACACCTGGATTTGGAACACCTGATGAAGAACCTTAAAACAGAACAGCTAAACTATAAGACTGGAAATGGTACCTTCGCAAATGTTTATCAATCTGACGAGCATTTTCTGTTGACGTATAAAAATCGAAGATCAGGATCACCTGATGAAGAATTCCAAGAGACCAGCTACACTATTACATATATGGAAATGGCGCCTTAGCAAAAGTCGGTCAGCAGAAAATGCTCATCAGGTTGAACCTGATGAGCATTTTCTGCTGACGTAGCAATTGTGTCATAAACGACTCGACCACCACCGAATTGTGAAGATGTAGCCGCCAAATGTAAAAGTATATATGTACACCTACGTGGCTCTACATATTCATTCAAAATTTCAAACTATCTTATTATATAAATTTTCTGAACGGAAACATAATAAAAATCGATATCTACAATAGAGACTTTCAAACAGCTTTCAAAGGGCAGTATCAATAGAAACCCACTTGACATCTCGTACTCTATGAATATAGAACGTCTTTGTGAATCGGAACATATCCTAACTGTAAGAAATCTTTGCGATGTGAAATCGCTGACTTTGACTTGTCGGATATTGGGTGAGACACTGAAATCGGAATTAGAAAGAGACAAAAGCTATCTGCTTCTTTTATATAAAAATATCTGTCGCTCTAACGCTCATTAATAAAGAGTTATAATATCAATTAGTTACTGAACATTTTGTTGAAAGATTGAGTTTGTGTGAGCTATATTGGTTTCAGAACCTCTATGTGGCCTTGTCATTGGACGGCAACAAAATTACGCATCTTGGACATTTCTATTGTCATATTATTTCGAGTTCTAAGGGTTGAGCGGATTCAAAGTGGCGGAAAAGTGATTCTGTTTCGTCGAACCTAACAAGTGATTTCGTTTTGGGGCCCTTCCACAATTGGCGGAAATAGAAATTTCCGCGCACACTGCCTTTTGTACCTAATCTCAAATCGCTCTAACAAATCAAACGACCCTGCGATCGGTCTCCGGAAGGAAATTCACTTCTGTTTTAACCATATAATAGACTAACTACATAGCATTTCCTTTTAAAAAAACATTTATTTTTTACCTGTCAAGATGTAAGAACGTAAGAATTAAATAAATATTTATACCCTGTTCCACTGCTAGTTAAAGGGTTTTTTTTTTCGAAAAAGTTGTACTTACTGAATTAAAAAAAAAAACAAAAAAGAAACTTTTTTGTTTCCATTTTGTTTCCATTTTTTTTTTCAATTTATTGTGTTGGCGCTAGTTAATATTGTGAAGTTATAATCCTAAATTATAAATGCGAAAGTGAGTTTGTTTATTTGTTTGTTTGTCACCTCTTGACGCTTTATCTACTGAACCAATCTTCCTGAAATTACGCATGCACATAGCTGGAAGTACGAAGAAGGACGTAGGGTACCATTCATCCCAGGAAAAAGTACTGTTCCCGTGGAAAATTCACGCGGGCGAAGCCGCGGGCGAAAGCTAGTAAATAATAAATAACACGATCTTAATTTCTTCCAATCCAACTCCAGGCCTTCGCCAATAAATCTGTCATCAGCGAAGCAATACTTACTCGCTTTGTGGAAACTCCCATTGAGTGCTTCCTGCGATTACTTAGCTGATGAAATGTCCTAATTGGAAGGCCTTCATTTCGGGAAACGCTTTCTTTCTTCGTTTACACTTGATTACTAATATGCCTGCCTGTTTTATTTTCGCTATATATTTTTTCGTGATTAAATTGTAGCTTGTATGAATACTTTTTCAAACAAAAATCAATCAATCAACATTTATAAAACATCCGTTCTGTCGGAAAATTCGATGATTCTCCAAAATGATTTGATCATCATCATGCCATCCTAATTTGTCTTCTTCAATCTTAGAGCATTTAACTATCACTTTCATCTCCTTTCATTTATTTGATATCACTGATCAATTTACTTGCATACGCTACGATATTGAAATTGAAAAAATCATGCTTACCAGATTCTTGCCTAGAAGCTATTTCTTTCCCAAATTTAAGGACTATACTCTAGTTGATGTCATTCTTCTTCTTCCTTGCCTGTTCCCTCTATTATTTAGTACTCTAGTTGATGTCATTATGCGTTATATCAATATTTAATATACAATTTTTTTTTGGCATTAATGGTGTGATTCGTCATAGCCTTCTTAGAAGTTATGTATAAATACCCAGACGAGCGGAAACCCTGAGCGCAGCTTGTTTCATGAAAACTAATCATAAGAACCACATCGAAATACAACTAAAGTAAATAATAGCACAATGTAAGTACCATTGTTTTTTTGTAACGCATACAAAGTGTCAAACATTAGTGCAAGGACAGGGTCATTGTTCGCTTCAATTGAGAGTGACGCAAAGGTAGTCCGTGCCAAAATGTGTCCCAGACATCAGTCCTACAGCCAGCATAGTGGGCCGCGAAGTCAACGGTAAGGTTGCCATTTGACAACTTGTCAACCGTCGCTTTAGATGATGATTTTCTTCTAGATAATTTATTCTAATCAAACTGGCCAGTTAGAAAAAATATAAAAGCTTCTAGAATGTGCCAAATTGTGCCACCCGTGAGTCAGTAGGGTTGCCAAACGTCTGGGATTGGTTCCTTATTCTAACCGAACTGGCCACTTTGAAATATTCTATCAGATTAATTTATTTTTATAAGGGCAAGTTTTTCAATCATCAAATAAATGTTATCTGACGGATAATATGTAAAGCGACTAAATTGTAGGGTCATGTCATGCCTACAGTGCAACTGACGCAGTACTGTCAAATTATTTTGGTCATTCTATAATTTAACTAGTTGATAACATTTATTCGATGATTGAAAAATTAGCCCTAATAGAGATATAAATTACCTAGTTTTTTTTATTTAGAAATTAGATACAGGTACTTTTCCTCGTCAATTTTAACTATAATTAATATTAACTACCTACTTAATAGTTTGAAACGTCTATTACTTCTAAAACGCCCAAAAAGTAACATTTCATTACACAGTGAAGACATTAGCAACTCATTATACAAAGGAGAGCAATATTTCTAACTAGCTTTTGTCCACGACCTCGCTCGCATGAATTTCCCACGGGAACAGTGCTTTTTCCCAGGATGAAAGGTACCCTGTCCTTCTCAGTACTTCTAACTATGTGCATGCGAAATTTCTGAAAGATTGGTTCAGTAGATAAAGCGTGAAGAGGTAACAAACAAACAAATAAATAAACAAACAAACTCACATTCGCATTTATAATATTGTTAGGATTAGGATAAAAGAAAAAAGAATATTTTTCAGCAGTTTCTGTCAACCCTAGTCCGGGACAGAAATATCGCAGTCAATGAACATGTTTTACTTGTCATTGTTGCCAGTTAAAATTAAGATAATTATTTTTTTAAAGAGTTTGACAATATATCAATTTAAGGGTTTCTAGATGGTTTCTGGTTTATCAAATACATATACTTGCCAAGCTATACTATTTACTACTGCTAATATGCAGTTTGTCCACTAGAATCCACTACCCCGATCCCCTAGGGGATCCTAGTGAACTCAGTAACTAGATCAACAACAGTGGTGATGGACGTTCAGCTGTATTCATACTACAACTTTGTATGGGTAATATGAATCAGATGGTGTCATAATAACATTGGTACTTACAACTTAGTAACCTTTTACAGGTATTGCAGATACATCCTAAATAATATTATAAATGCGAAAGTGAGTTTGTTTATTTATTTGTTTGTTACCTCTTCACGCTTTATCGATTGAACCAATCTTCCTGAAATTTCTCATACACATAGTTAGAAGTACTGAGAAGGACGTAGGGCACATTTCGTCCCGGGAAAAAGCACTGTTCGCGGGCAATAGCTAGTATCCGATAAATTTGACGCGAATAATTCAATTTAAGTTAACTCTTTCAGGCACAAAAAAATACATACTTTCTATAAAAAAGGTGGTTAGTTTGCTAACCACCAAACCTGAAAGAGTTAAGACTTAGACATGATAGACAGGATGGCAAATCAAATCATAATGTTAGTTATTATACTCGTAATGTTGATTTAATATATACGATAAACATCGCATATAACAATACTAATCCTGAGAACAAATCTTCCAGTCGTGACATAACAACAAAGCGCCCAATAATTGTATTGTTGAGTTTGATATGATTTCCTGAGGGACGCCTCGGGACTCAAGTACAGTTAGCAGCATATCAACCTGCCCAAATTCATTGCAAATAGGCCTTTATTACCCCTGAATAAAGGTCCGTGCTGAGTGACTAGACATGCAAATTACTATGTCACTTTCTAGCCCTCCAACCAAGGAGAGTGTATTCTCCTTGCCTCCAACTATATCCACACAAAAAATCACAAATTGCTCCGTTTTGACGTCCAATAATCATGTGAGTTAGAGAAAGTGAGTTTGTTTGTTACCTCTTGACGCTTTTCTACTGAACTAATCTTCCTGAAATTTCGCATACACTTAGTCAGAGGTACTGAGAAGGACATAGAGTACCTTTCTTCCCTGAAAAAATCACTGGTCCGTGGGAAATTCAGTAAACCATAAAACACAGTCTTTCTTTCTTATCGAGTATGTTATACTAACACTGGTGTCACATTTTATTCAAGTCGCCTAAAGACATCTGACATGACTTTAATACTACCGCCATCTAGTGGCAGTAGCCGTATACACACTAGTAAACTAAACAGTCAGCCAATGTGCAGGTTTCCTCACGATGGTTTCCTTCACCGGTGGTGGTCGATGGGAAAACTACCATACATGAGTCAGATTGATCTACAAACTCATGTATGGTAGTAGGACCCGGGTCCTACCCGACCTCAGGCGGCTGTCATTTACCACCTTGCCACCACCGCTTCGTGCATAAAACACAATCATAGTTCTAGACACGCACATCTAATGAGGATCACTTCCTCAAAGGGTTAATAACGATAATAGCTCATTACATTAGTGCGGTTATACGTCAGATTGTATCCCGCTCGGGTCAGGCCCTGTGACGTCACAGGACAGGATTAGATAATTAACGGCAGGATCAAAGGCAGAGTTACCGCGGGATGAACAATTTGATTGATCTCCATCCCTTCCTAACTTTCAAGGCCCTAGTTGCCTTTTAGCCACTATATAAGAATTTTGTTTCATAAATTAACTAGCTGTGCCATGCGGCTTTACTCCCGTGGGAATTTCGGGATTCCCGATAGCTTATCTCTCTCTCTTTAGTCGTATTTCCTCATGACTGAGGGTCGTGGTCATTATATGGAATGAAACACACACAACGACTCTCTTGGCAATTTTAATGGAGTGGTTTGCCATTGCCTTCTCCATTACACAAACTAGCTGATAATCATCAACCAGAGTGCAGGTTTCCTCACGATGTTTTCCTTCACCGAAAGCAAGTGGTGGTCGATGGAAACTAACATAGGTACATGAGTCAGATTGGTATACAAACTCATGTAGCACAGGCAGGATTCGAACCCGGGACCTTTGCAGCCACAGGCGGGCGCCCTACCACTCGGCCACCACCGCTTCATATATAGCCATAGATAGCTTATAGCCATCCTCTTATCATACACAGAAAAAAAATCTAATCGGACCTGTAGTTTTTTGCATATTAGCACGTTCAAGAAAACATATTTTTCGGCTTTATTATATGGACTATATAAGTACAGACCGATTTTTTTTGACTTGGCAGTAATTTTTCATGTATTAGATTAGAACAACAGCGAACTCTTTCGTGTTTCAAGTGGCGCTAGAGTTTATATAGTATTTGCTGTAAGTCAGAAAGACCTTTTCAATATGTAGATTACTCTCGATTATGTCTCTTCAGTTTTCCTTCTACAAAGGATTTCAACTTACCTAGCCTTAAAAATCACATAATAACTTCACTTATTATATTGTCATATCACATAATTACATATCACTTAATATCATATCACATAATTACGTATCACTTTTATTACGAACCGCCGCCGCTAACAAATACGCCGCCATCGAAATATCTGAAATCATTTTCATTTTCAACAATATTTTCGTGATTGTTGAGTTAGAACAATATTCGACAATCAGTCAATCGTAACAGCCGGCGTGCAATATCCGAATCCACGCATTAGCCAGCAACAGACAAACAATGAAACAAAACAACAGTATATTTATGTGCAATGTATATTCATCGCGCTAACGTAGTTTTGCCAAAACTATGTCAATAAAAGCTTAGCAAGAATAACATAAGGGCTTAGCAACGGACTCGATGTGTTAAAATGAACTAAAAAGGTTATTCGGCATTATATTTTGTACTAGCTATACTCCCAAAGTGTCATACAAACTTTCACCCCTTTTTTTTTTTTTTTTTTTACATGTGGAAATGGCCGACCCACGCCAATCTCCCGCGGGGACGGGAGAGAGGCAGTGTGGGGCTCGAACCCACTAAAACCACATGGTGCGCCCTCTCGTCGCATAGAGCCGTGGACACAGGATCACCTGACTAAGTCCGGTATTCAACTGTGTCACGGCAGCGACTACCTGCTTCCAGGTCCACTTTCAACCCCTTAGAGATGAAATTTCCTTTCTTAGTGCTTATTTACTCTCTGCTAAATTTCATTCCAGCTCTGCGATGATATATTAACCTTTTATATGCGTATACTATCATAGGCTTGGGACTTTGTTCCTGTGGAAATTTCGGGAAATCCTCTATTAGTGCTGCCCATACACTCCCTAGAGACCTACTTTCATGACAAATTTCAGCTTTCTACACCCAAAAGTTTCCCTTCGGACCATTTCGTTACTAGATCTCGTACCCGGTGGCTGTGCGTCGTCTGTTAATCACTCAGCCAGTAACGGAAGAATTCTATATAAGTACTAGCTTTTGCCCGCGGCTTCGCCCTCGTCAAATTCCCACGGGAACAGTGATGAAAGGTACCCTATGTCCTTCTCAGTACTATGTGTATGCGAATTTCAGGAAGATTGGTTCAACTGATGAAGCGTAAGGTAACAAACAAATAAACATCGCAGTTGTGTTGAGCAGATACGTAGTAAGCAGTTGCGCATAAATAATTCTATTTCGACATCAAAAGTACTCCTTTATCGTTAAAAGTGCTATCCAAAGTTAAAGAACTCATAATACTTAACCAGTGAATAACTTAAATACTAATTTGGCTTATTTATTACCCAAAATTAAATTGACTGACTACATAAAGTGACGGTTGTTGTGACAATATTTGTTAAAAGTACCTACTCCTTCAGTGTATAAAGTGCTATCCAAAGCTAAAGAACTCATAATGCTTGACCAGTGAACAATTTAAATAGGTAATAATCTGGTTTATTTATTACTCAAAAATAAGTACTACAAAAAGTGACGGTTGTTATGACAATATTTTATTTCTTGAGTGACTAATGAATCCGAGGTACTATTCCGATTCCGAATCGCAGTCTTCCAATACTTTAAATCAATAGATTGCCAATTTCGTCAAAACTCCTAAGTACACAGTTGGCCTAGCGGTTAACGCGGTCGATTTTTGCGCTCGCGCCACCTCATAGAATTCATAAGCTCTGGGTTCAAATCTCACCTGTGATCAAGAAATTTTATTGTTAGAAAAATGAAGTTCGCATGTTGTAAAATAACAGATGGCGCTACTGGTTCTTCAAATAT